>RCUC01129540.1:0-57450 GCA_003697995.1 Taxidea taxus jeffersonii | reverse complement strand
GGGTTGGGAGAGGGTGGTGGGGTTACATTATATGTTTAAATAAAAAAAGCTTAAATTAAAAAAAAAATACAAAAAAAAAACCAAAAAAGAAACAGTGCAAAAGACCATAAGAGAAGAGAGGGGAAAACTGAATGGGAAGAAATTAGAGAGAGACAAACCATGAAAGACTCTTAACTCCAGAAAACAAACTGAGGGTTACCGAAGAGATGGGGGTGGGGGGCTGGGGTCACTGGGTGACAGGCATTAAGGAGAGCACGTGATGTGATGAGCACTGGGTGTTAATACACAACTGATGAATTGTTGAACACTGCATCTGAACTAATGATGTACTGTGTGTCGGCTAATTGAATTTAAATTAAACAAAAAAAAGAAAATGTAAGACATAAAAAGTACAATGGGCAGGAAGGGGAGAATGTGGAATTATGTTATTTCAAGGTTCTCACACTGCCCGTGCTACACTGTAGTCATATCTAAAAGCAAACTATGGCAACTTGAGGATGTATGTTATAATTTCTAGGGCAACCTGTAAAACAATATCTAAACAAGTCAGCACAGGAGATAAAATAGGATATTAAAAATATGTGGTTTGGGGCACCTTGGTGGCTCAGAGAGTTAAGCATCTGCCTTCGGCTCAGGTCCTGATCAGGGAGTCCTGGGATCTAGCCCCGTGTCAGGGCTCCTTGTTCAGCGGGGAGCCTGTTTCTCCCTCTGCCCCTCCCCACCACTTGTACTTGCTCTCTCTCTCTCAAATGAATAAATAAAATCTTTAAAAATAAAAATTAAAAACATGTGATTCACCCAAAAGAATTCAAGAAAGGAGGAACAGAGAAGAAGATGCAAATGGTGTAAACAAAACTAGAATACTGAGATAGGAAGTTTAAACTGCAAAACGAAGACCATTTCTAGAAATAAAAAGAGACACTTCATGACGATAAAAGATAAATTCACCAAGAAGGTGTGACCATCCTAAACCTGAATGTACCTAATAAGAGAACTTTAAAAAGCTTGAAGCTAATATTGACAGAACTAAAGGGAGAAACAGAATGCATTTTACTTATTCAGTCACTGAAACAGTCCTTGCTTTTCCCAAAGCGAAATTTATTTTTAAATGAAGTTCAATAAATATGTAATTAAGGTGTCATACTATTATTCTTCTAGGAGACACATTATGGCATTGATTTCAAGATACATGCATTGCAAACATCTGGTTACCACACATTACTATTTTTTCCTGGACTCCGTGTAGTGCTTCTGTACAAAAGTTCTGCTGCGATGACTGATGATAGCAAAGGCTCCTTTCATGATTACTTCTGCTTTGGAGATGTTTTTCTTTTCTTTTCTTTTTTTTAAGATTTTATTTATTTATTTGACACAGAGAGGGAGAGATCACAAGTAGGCAGAAAGACAGGCAGAGAGAGGGGGAAGCAGGCTCCCTGCTGAGCAGAGAGCCCGATGCGAGGCTCGATCCTAGGACCCTGGGATCATGACCTGAGCCGAAGGCAGAGGCTTTAAACCACTGAGCCACCCAGGCGACCCGATTTTTTTCTTTTCTTTCTCCTTATCCAGTCATTTTCTCCTAAGTGGTACTATTTGATCTTCCAGACTCTTCTATTAAGAGGTTGAGTGGTTCTCTGGTGTGTTTAATTCTTTCCAATATTCCTACAAGCATTGGCTATTTTTAAACAACTCAGTGGTTTACGGGCCCTCAGAACTTTCTAATGCAACCTGTTCTCTAAAACACGCCGGGAGTGACATACACAGGTTAATGAGCACCACGAGATGGTCAAATCCTGTTGATAAGTGGAATCGTCCCCAGTGGGAGTGGGTTATCCACTGCTTCTTCTTGTCAAAAAGGAGAGTGGCTTTGCGTGTCTGATGACCATGCTCATTTCGCTGCTTTCCCACTGAGGTGCTGAAGACTAGTGCTTCATACAAAAGGGGAATGGGCTGTGGGGGGGGGAAGGGGTAAATTTCAGCCACCAACCTCTGGTACCACCAGGGACATCTCTGGTCAGCCACAGCCGAGCTCCAGAGTTTGGGCAACAGGGTCACAAGGCATGCCTTGCAGGGAGAAAACTAGGAGGGAAGAATTAGGATAATACTCCCTTTAGAGTATTCTGAAATTTTAATGGATTTCAGTACATGTAATGCAATGAATAATTTATTCTGGAGCCCTATAGAGATTTGGAAGAAAAGTTGGCAGAACTTGGTTTTGTTCTGATGGCCTGTGCACATCCTCTCTTCTGTGCCCAGAAGGCTTCTATCCCTCTTTCTTCTCTGCTTTCTGTTCCTTTGACAATACAAACAGCACTCACTGTTATGCCTTGCATTGTTTTATACTCATTTAATACCAACAAGAACCTTTGATAGTGTTATTCCCCCATCTTTTGCGTAAACTGAGGCCGAGGTTGTTTTACTAACAGACAAAGTCACACAGTCGCTGCCTAAGCCCCGTGATCCATATCCAGTGGGTGATTCTAGAGCCATAGCCCTTAACCCTTGGAACTTTAGGGAGTAAATTCCCCACTCTCTTCCTTAGCCTCTTACTGACAGGGCCTCCACTGGGATTATCAGCTGAAGAGATGTGCAGTGTGAAGCCCTGCACACCAGTCCCAGTGGGCACACTGGAGGAGCAAGTCCCAAGTCTAGGCAGTCTTCCTGGAGGCAGAGATGGAATGGACAAAGTCACAGATGCAGCCACAGCCGCAGCTCCCCCAAGAGGAACAAGGACACCCTACTTCTCACCCTCTGAGGTCTGCCAGGGTGAAGCTGCAGTGTGTCAGGGTCCAGTCCCTCAGGATACGGGACAGCATGGGGACTCAAGGAGGTAGGAATGGGAAATGCCATGCAGAAACCTACAGAGAAGGACGTCAGGGGAACAGAGTCCACAGCCCTGATGGAGCCGGAGTGGAAAATGTGGCTGGTGGCATGGTCAGATGGGTCACTCCTGCCTGCCCCCAAACTGGCCCTAGCCCCATTCTGCAGAAGTTGCCCAGCAAGGGCAGGACTCACCGCATGGGAGGGCAGACCATGTATCGGAGCTGGGGCTGAGCAGTCACCAGGTCATTCCTCCCCTTGGGACAAGAGAACCGTTGTGCCAGGGACCCTGCACCTTCAGCCTCTCAGTATAAGTGCTCCTGACGCTTTACCCAGCACCCTCTTCCCATCATCCACCTGTTCTCAGGATACCCTCCTCCCTTCCCTGGCTCCACCTGGGCTCCAGGCCCAGCTGTGCCATCAGCTGCTAGTATGATCTGAGATTTTTTTTTTTTCATTTATAAAATGGGGATAAGGACGTCTACCTCCCAAGATGATTCCACTCATCTACTCAACAAATACATGAACATCAATCACATGATTCAGCCGTGAAGACAGTGGGAAGGATGGACTTTATGCAATGCAACTGAATATTTCATCACATTTTCTAAAAGGTCATAAAAGAGAAGTATAGGTGCAGAAAAGGTAATGGACCATGCCCTGTCCTAGCTTGTGATCAGAGAGGCTTCCATGAAGGGGGTGGACTGAGCTCTGAGGCAAGAAGTTGTCCAGCAGAGAAGGGAAGGTGGTGACAGGCCAAAGGCAGCGAAGGCACAAGGCCCTCAGTGTCAAAAGTGAGGCCCAGGGGCCCAGAGTGTGGGAGCCTCCGGACATGGCAGTGCGGCCGTCCCAGAGTGCCTCTCTGTCTGAGCGCCAGGCCAGCAGCTCTAGGTCTTGGTGGCAGTCCCCCCGACTGTCCCGCGAACACTGAGAACTCAACATGTCTGGAAGAGCTCCGTACCAGCACTCAGTCCCTTCAGGGGCTGGCCTCACCCCTCCCTTCCTCCTTCTCACACCCTGGTTCCAGCAGCCACGCCGGTGTCCCTGTTACCCTGGGGCCTCTTCCCTTCGTGACCTCAGTTCAGGCCCCTCCTACGGCCACATCTACTGTTGTACCAACTTCACATCCTCCCCACGGCCACCGCCTTATCTCGCTAGGATGTGGCCGGGCCGCGTGACCCCTCTGGGCCTTCCCTGGCTGGTAAGACTCCCCCTCTGCCAGCTGGCAAATCCTGGCAGGCCCGCCTGTGAGAGCCAGGAGCAAGAGAGGCGGCTGATGCTGCCACCATTCACAGCTGAGCTGTTTGATGTCCTACAGAGAGAAGCATCACAGCTGGAAAGAAGGAGAAGGATCGTTTTGTGAAGATGGTGTCATTTTCTGCCCAGGAAACCAAGAGAATCAACGAAAAGAAACCCCTCCAGGGACGCCTGGGTGGCTCAGTCCGTTAAGCCGCTGCCTTCAGCTCGGGTCATGATCCCAAGGTCCTGGGATTGAGTCCCGAATCAGGCTCCTTGCTCGGTGGGGAGCCTGCTTCTCTCTCTGCCTCTGCCTGCCACTCCGCCTGCTTGTGCTTTCTGTCTCTCTCTCTCTGACAAATAAATAAATAAACTCTTAGGAAAAAAAAAAAAAGAAACCCCTCCATACCAGGGCCTGGAGAAGTCTAGGTGTAAATGAGCACCCAGAAACTGCTTCCTGGTCAACACAACCAGTTACAAGATGTGATGGGGAAAGATGCAGGGAGGAAGATACAACTATGATAAGCTTAGCAAAAATGTGCAAGGTCTAGATAAAAAAAATTAAAATTTCAAAAGATAGGCAATCTTAATTTTAAAAAGATGTCTTGTCCTTACAGTAATGCATAAAATATGGATGTGCTCTATGTATGCCAAAGAAGTCAATGGAATTTTTTTTAGTAAATAGACAAACCTGCAGTTAATGGTACAAAAATAATCCATAATAACCATGAAAAAATGTTAAAGATGAGCAGTAAGGAAGACCAAGTCCTACCAGATACTAAAACATAAAGCCACAGTTCCTAAAACATTATGGTATGGGTACAAAATGGAATAGGTCAATAGAAAAAAATGAAGTCCAAAAATAGACCCACATATAGATATAAATTAACATATGATAAAAGAGATACTAATTTAAGTGAAAAACAGGCTCTCGAATGATCTGTTCAAAAATCCTCTGACAAAGTGTGTTTTATCCAGCCGGCGCCTCGTGTCCTAGAGGAGGAGGACGGTGGTGACATTCTCACCCAGCAGGCAAGCCTTGAGTTTACGTGGCCCGTGTTCCCGTCATTAAAGCAAACGTCAAGTATGACAATCCATCAGAATTACTGGGGGCCTATTGAGATGAGCCCACTCCCTGGACATGGCGTAGATTCTGAAGCCTGGGAGCCCTGCGGGCATCCCGAGGGAGACTCAGAAGGACAGTGGAGGGAAGGCTGTCCAGCCCAGTGTTCACACGCATAGGAATCTAGGAAGTAAGTTTGCATGGACTTCCCCATGTGAGATTTTTTCAAATTGGGTCTTGAAGAGGTTTCTTTCTCCACAGCTGCAAGGCAGGGGGAACATCTCCTTCACTTATTTCTTAGACTTTTTTTTTTTTTTTAACTATGAAGACTTGCCTTTTTAAGGCCAGACTCTGGAAATTCTTTAGTTAGCATTATAAACCAAAGGCAGATGCCCCAAGATGACCTTGGCTGAAGAAATGAAGGGCCCGAGGAGGAGCTGGGACCGCAAGAGGGAAGTGCACAGACAGGCCCTGCTTTCTTCCAGGTGTCCCCTCGAGCTGGGGCTGAGGGGGTCACCAGGTTCAGCAGTGCGAGGGCCGGCGTCCGAGCAGGCTTTGGAGAACTGGGGGCTGAAGAACTCGGGTTTCCTGGGGCTCTGGTGGCCCATGGTTGTCTGTCCACAGTTCAGAGTGGGGTCATGATGGTTTGCTCAGAGCCCCCGGCCCAGTGAGCAGAGGTCCTCAGCCAGCAGACCTCCCTTCACAACACCATACTGGGGACATGCCCACAGGTAGAGGCAGCCGTCCCTTTCCAGGGCCTTCCCTCTGATCAGGAATCCTCTAGTTCATTGTCCTCCTCGTCCTCATCTGCCTGGGATTGTATAGGCCTGTCCAGGCTCACACTGAGGGGACCTGAGGGGGGTGACAGCTGGGGAGTCGGGGCACCCCTACATTCAACCCCCCGTCTCCCCATGCTGGGTATCACCCATTCTCTCAGCTGTCAAGGCAGCCTCCCCCACCCCCACCATCTTTTATAAAGGTGCAGAAATGGAATCCCTTGCTGCTGGTAGCCCCTCTCCTGCTCCCTTCTTTCTGGTGATTTATTTTGTTTCCTTTGCCTTATTTCAGCAGAACCTCAGGAGGGAGCAGAGACAGGGCTGCACTAAGGGCCTGTGGGTTGGCTCTCGGTGAGGTGGCTGCAAGGCAGAGGGGTCACGCATCGTCTCGGGGAGGCTGATGGGCTCAAACCGGGAGAAGTCAGTAGAGGTGTCAGAACCGGCAGGAGTGGAGTTGATAAGGTTTAGGATATGGGGGGCAGGGGGAGTCGGGGGCAGTCAGGCCTGGGTGGGTGGTGAGGAGCCATGAGGAAGGGGTTCAGGGGGAGGACCCAAGAGTCCAATCCACGCCTGTGCAGCTGGAGAGTCTCTGCTGCATCCACAGAGAGCACTGGGCGGCTAGGTTCAGCAGCCAGAGCTCAGAAGGAGGTCGGGGGTGTCATGGCAGACACTCAGGAGCTGGCAGCTGTTATCAGCACGCTCGGGAGGGATGCAGCCGTGTGCACGCGTGTGCATGTGTGTGTGCCCTGCTCGTGCACATTTCTGGGGCTCAGTCACCGCTGCCCTTGAAGCCCCATACAGCCCTCACCTCCCCCAAATGGGCATGAGCTCAGGGCAGGCACCACCCATAGCTCGGGACCCAGGAGCCCAGTGAGTGGACAGCCCTGATCCCTGAGCTGAGGACCTAATCTGCCATCAGGGCCCTGCTTCCTCCTGAGGCCACAGAGGCCACAGAACCAGCAAGTGTGGTCTGGCCCAGTCCGTGGTAGCCCCACTGCTGGGCTCAGGGCACTGTGGGTCTCACCACTCTCTGCACCTCATTCTCTCTGAAGCCAAACTTCTTTTCTGCCTGCCTCATGGGCTCAGCTGGGGGCAGGTGTGTCCTGAGGCCTCTCAAAAGGGTGGGCCCAGCCGTCGGGCCTCCTGCTTCTGGCAGCACGGAGACTGCCCCAGAAGTATGGCTTTGCTTCCAGGAACTTGATGGCAGGTTAAGGTCTGCACTTCTCCCCACGGTCCCCTCTTGGGCAGATGCCCCACTGCGTGCTGGAACTTTCCCTGTGTGATCTGTGTGACCACAGCATACAGTCAGATCTCATCTTTCCCAGTCCATTCTGTGGAAAGTGAGGTGGTGTTTATTTGCATTTTACAGGACTAATAATCTATGAATTAGCCATTCTGATTTCCCCTTCTAGAAATTATCTTTATATCCTCTGGCCAGTTTTCTGTTTTTTCTTAATGACTTGTAGATGTTCTTTATAAATTCTGGGTATTACCCTATTTCTCCTTTATATGCCCAGTGTGTAGTTTTTAATTATCTCTTGAATTTTTTATGATGCTTTTTATCATAAAAGATTTTTTTTTTAAATTTTTATTTGCTTATTTGACAGAGAGAGAGAGAGAGATCACAAGTAGGCAGAGAGGCAGGTGGGGGGGGAAGCAGGCTCCCCGCCGAGGAGAGAGCCCGATGTGGGGCTTGATCCCAGGACCCTGGGAGCATGACCTGAGTTGAAGGCAGAGGCTTTAACCCACTGAGCCACCCAGGTGCCCTATCATAAAAGATTTTAAAATTATGATGTAGACTACTTATCTTTCATTCCTTATTATGGTTTGTATTGTGTGTGTGTTTTCATTAATACTCTCCTATTTGCAGAAACCTGTATTTGCCTTTGTTTTCTTTAGTTGCACTAAAGATTTGCTTTTTTTTTTTCTTTTCCTATTTAGGCCTTCAATGCATCTGGGCTCTGATCTTGTTATTTTGTGATACATAAAAACCAAGGTCTAATTTGATTTTTTCCAGCATGTCAAGCCTGTGATCCCAGTGCAGGGTCTGGGAATGTCTGCCCTGTGCCCATGGCTTGCCCTCTGTCATACACCAAGTCCTGTAAGGCATGGGGCTACTGCCAGGCTTTTCATTCCATTCCATACAAGTGTTTATCCCTCCATGATATATTGTTTTATGTTAATTTTCTCTATTTTTGTGTATGATATGAAGTAGGCACTTAACTTTATAATTTTCCAAACAATCAGTTCCAACCCTATGTAGATTTGATATGCCATGTCGTCAATGTACTACGGCCTGTTTGGGGCTTTCTCTCTCCTTTGACTGACTTCTCCGTTTCTACATCAGTGTCAATTGTGACCTTCCGCACCCAGCACAACCCGCATATCCTTATCCTCACTGCTCACCCGCTTTAACATCCTCCTGACTTCTCCTTTGGGCTGTTTTTCAGGTGAACCTTAGAATCACTTTATAAAGTTTTCACCCCCAAATCCCACTGGCACTTGGGTGAAACTGCACTAATGTCACTCAGCATGGAGACGTTGACATCTGCCAGTGCATCACCTCCAGTCTTGGAGCGTGGCTCATCTTCCACGTATCCTCACGTCCCTTCCTTCATGAAGATCGGCACATTTCTTCTCAAAATTATTGTCAGGCATTTGGGGGTTTTTTACTGCTATGGTGAGTGCAGCCCTTTTATTGTCTCTTCTGTCACACTGTTAGCAAGAAAATATTCTCTATTTACTGTGGGGTTTTTTAAGACCTAATTTTTCTTCAGAATGTTCATTGGTTAGAAAAAAGCTTAAAAAATAAAAAATTAAAATAAAAAAAAAACTTAAATACTGTTTTAGATGTACATGAAAGTGGCAAAGATAGTACAAAAAGTTCCCATATATCCCATACCTGGGTCCCCCTATTACCAACATCTTACCATAATACATCAGTCAGAATTAATGAACCCAATATTGATACATTATTATCAACTGCAATTCATACATTATTCAGATTTCCTCCGTATTTTCCCAATGTGCGTGTTCTGTCCCAGCACCACATCTAGAACCTCCCAGGGCACTAAGTGATCATGTGTCCCTAGACTCCTTTAGACTGTGGCAGTTCTCGGATTTACTGTCAATGACCTTGACATGTCTGAAGAGTCTGGTCAGGTGTTTTTTAGAGGGTTTCTCAGGATTTGTCTGATGTTTTCCCTGTGATTAGACCAAGGTCATGGTTTTGGGGGAGGAAGACCACAGAGGTGCAGTGCCCTTCTCATCACATCATTTGTGAACGTGACCTGTCACTGTGGCGTTGACCTCGGTCCTCTGGCCAATGTGGTGTTTGTCAGGGTTCTCAACTGTGAAGTTCTTCTTTCACACTGTACCTTTGAGAGAAAGTCACTAATCACGGCCCACAGATGGAGCTGGGGGTTATGCTCCATCTGCTTACGGACAATTATTTATCTAAATTATTTTGGAATTCTTCCACCCAGGTGATCTGTCTATTCTCTCCCACTTATTTATTTTTTCAGTCACTTATTATATCTATGGACTCATGAATATTCATTTTACTTTGGGTTATAACTCAACTACTTTATTTTCTTTCTTAAATTGTTCCAGCTTTGGTCACCGGGAGCTCTTTCAGTTAAATTGTTCCAGCTTTGGTCACCAGGAGCTCTTTCAGGGACAGATCCTGTGTCCCTTTGACTTACGGTCTTTAGTGTGTGTGTGTCTGTGTGTGTGTGTGTGTGTATATCACTTCCTTACTCTCTGGCACAAGACGCTTCAGGCTCATCTTTTCTGTCTTCTGCCCCCATCCTAGAATCAGCCATAGGCTCAGGAAGAGAGCCTGCTTCCCTTCCTCTCTCTCTGCTTGCCTCTCTGCCTACTTGTGATCTCTCTCTGTCAAATAAATATATAAAATCTTTTTTAAAAAAGGGGGGGGATACCTGGGGGGCTCATTCCGTTAAGCATCTGCCTTTGGCTCAGGTCGTGATCCCAGGGTCCTGGGATCGAGCCCCACATTGGGCTCCCTGCTCAGCAAAGAGCCACGTGTTTGTGTTCTTTCTCTGTCAAATAAATAAGTAAAATCTTTTTAAAGAAAAACACTTTTTTAAAAGATTTTATTTATTTATTTGTTAGAGAGAGAGAGATCGAGCACAGGCAGACAGAGAGGCAGGCAGAGGCAGAGGGAGAAGCAGGCTCCCTGCCGAGCAAGGAGCCCGATGTGGGACTTGATCCCAGGACACTGGGATCATGACCTGAGCCGAAGGCAGCCGCTTAACCAACTGAGCCACCCAGGTGTCCCAAGAAAAAAACTTTTTAAAGAAAAGTTAACATTAGCCAATTTGATAAGTAAAAAAGTTCCTTGATGCACTAAATTGCATTTGCTTAATTATCAGTGGAAGCTGAACCTTCATTTATTCATTGATCATTTGTTTATCTTCTGTGAATTGCCTTTTATATCATTTTCCCCTTTATATCAAGATATTCTGGGTTTTTTATTACTATTCAGCTACTACTGAGCTACTTCTGTAATAAATTTATTAGTCCTCTGGCAATTATGAAATAAATATTTCTCCTAGTTTTTTTATTGGCTTTTAATTATGTTAACTCTTTTTAATGTTCACATGTTTTTAATTTTATACCATTGAATTAATGTGTCTTTGTATTTCTTGTGTTTGATATTATCTTTTACTCTTTCCTACTCCCAAATCATATAAATAGTCACCTATGTTCTGTCTTTTATGATTTAATTTGTTATATTGAAATATCTGGTCCCCATGGAATTTCCTTAGCCCAAGTGATAAGCAGGGACCTGTGTTCACTGTGGAGCTTCCCGGCCCGAGAGCTGGGGTGACCACACCTGCAGTGAGTAACACACTGTCATCATCAGTCCTGGGAAGGCCCCTTGATGGGATTGTAAACAAAATAATACACTATAAAAATAACTTCGGTGTTAAGGGAAAAAAAGAAGAAAATTATAGAAAATTGAGAAATAATTGGATATTTGGGGCACCTGGGTGGCTCAGTTGGTTGGGCGACTGCCTTTGGCTGGGGTCATGATCCTAGAGTCCTGGGATCGAGTGCCGCATCAGGCTCCCTGCTCTGCAGGGAGTCTGCTTCTCCCACTGACCTCTCTCCTCTCATGCTCTCTCTCTCTCAAATAAATAAATAAAATCTTAAAAAAAAAGAAATAATTGGAAATTAGCAATAATAAAAAAACACAATAAGTCAACGTTTGTGGGATGCAGGAAGACCAGTACTTAGAGGGAAATTTAGAACTAAACACATTTATCAAAAGATAGAGCATGTTAAAAACCAGTAGATGTTCAGCTCAATATAGTGGGAAAAGAACAACAAATCCAAGTACACAAAAAAGACCACTTAATAAAGATAATTTATAGAAGGCAGAACTTCTTAAAATCAAGAAAAAAATAGAAAAGATTAAAAATATTAAAATATCGGGACGCCTGGGTGGCTCAGTTGGTTAAGCAGCTGCCTTCGGCTCAGGTCATGATCCCAGCGTCCTGGGATCGAGTCCCACATCGGGCTCCTTGCTCGGCACGGAGCCTGCTTCTCCCTCTGCCTCTGCCTGCCTCTCTGTCTGCCTGTGCTCTCTCTCTCTCTCTCTCTAACTAATAAAGAAATAAAATCTTTAAAAAATATATTAAAATATCAATTCTTATGTTTTTATTACTTTCTGAGTGTACTGTAGGATGGTTATGAGGATAACCTGTGTGAGACGGGGCCCTCAGTATCAAACGAGGCTTCATATCTGACCAAGCATACGTCCTCACGTTATTGACTGTGGAGTCCATACACGCCTGGCACCCCCAGCTCTCTGACTGCTGTGTTTGGATCTTCAGTTCCCATGTTTTTCATTTGCTTGCTTGTTGGACCTACTCATTTCTGAAAGGAGTATGCCTGAATCTCCCATTATAATTGCTGATCAGTTTTTTCCCAGTGGGGTTTAAGTTATTTCTTAAGAGGCTTTGAGGCTGAATTGTTTGTTAGGTGTTTATATGTTCACGATGGCTTCTTGGTTTACTTCCAACAGAATATAATTTCCTTCTTTGTCTTTGAAGACTTTTTCTTGGTTTAAATTAAATTTTGATCAATATTGAGATTTCTTTTGGAGCATATTTGTCTTATATATCTTTTCCTATTATTTTTACCTTTCTGTATCTTTTTGTGTGCAATATTAAAAATATATTTTTTTTTGAGTAGGCTCCATGCCTAGTGTGAAGTCCAGCACAGGTCTTGAACTCATGACCTTGAGAGCAGGACCTGAGCTGAGATCAAGAAACAGACGCTTAACTGACTGAGCCACACAGGTGCCCCAATATTAAAATTTTTAAATTCAATCTGGGAGTCCCATTCTCTTAATTGGTGAATTAGCTCACATACATCTGTAATAGTCACTGATATATTAAGCCTTTTCTGTCTTATGTTTTATTTTTTTAAGTTTTTATTTTATTTTATTTATTTGACAGAGATCACAAGCAGGTAGAAAGGCAGGCAGAGAGAGAGGAAGGGAAGCAGGCTCCTCGCCGAGCAGAGAGCCTGATTCGGGGCTTGATCCCGGACCCCGGGATCATGAACTGAGCCAAAGGCAGAGGCTTTAACCCACTGAGCCACCCAGGCGCCCCAGTGTCTTATGTTTTAAATGTACTATTCTTTCCTATTTTCAGTTGGCTAAATCATATTTTCTTCTGCTAGTTTAAGATTTTGTACAAATTTTTACAAGAAGTCTGACCATAGCTTTCCTTTCTTCTAATTTCCTTGTCAGGAACTCAACTAACTCTCAAAAGAGTTAGGAAGTATTTCTTCTTTTTCATTCTCTGAAAGAGTTTATATGAAAGCGGTCCTGTTTCTTCCTCAGAGGTTTGGAAGAAATCATCAGTGAATCAGCTGAGACTGTGATTTCTTTGTGTGGGATTAAATGTATTTAATAGATTTTCTGCTCCTCCTTTATTAATTTCAGTATATTGAGTTTTATGGTGAACTTGTCCATTTCATCTATATTTCCAAATTTATTGGCATGAAGTTGCTCACATTAGCCTCTTTTTTTATCTTGATGACAGTAGGGTCTGGAATGACACTCCGTCTTCATTCTCAGATTGGTAGTTTGTGCCTTCTTGTTCTCATTCTTACAGGTTTCCTGAGGACTTACTGATTTTATTAATCTTTTCAAAGAACCAATCATGTTACTGTTAAGTTTCTTTATTATATGTTTATTTTCCGTTGTATTAATGCCTTCTCTTTACTATTTTTTCTTTCTACTTTCTTTGGATTTATTGTGTTGTTCTTTTTCCAGCTACTTGTGATGGATATTTAATCATTGGTTTTCAACCTTTCTTCACCCTAAGGCTATAACTTTCTTTCTAAGCATGACTTTAGCTACATCTCATAAATTTTGATATGTCTATTTTCACTATGATCCAGCTGGAAATATTTTCTAACTTCCATTGTGATTTCTTCTTTGACCCAACGCCTAGAAGTAAAATGCTTAGTTTCCAAATATATGAGCATTTTCTAGTTTTTGTTGTTATTACTGATGTTGATTTTTAGCTTAACTCCACCACAGTCAAAGAACATTCTCTGCAGGATTTGTATCCTTTGAAACATGTTCTCAGTGGCCTTTCAGACCAGCATGAGGTCTGTTTCGGCATTGTGCGTGTAATGAGGGTGTACTCTCTGGCCATTGGTACAGTATCCTGCATATGTCAGTTAGGTCAAGTCTGAAGACATGTTGCTCAGATCTTCTGTGTCCTTACTGATATTTGAGTGGTTGTTCTACTAGCTATTAGAGAGTCAAGTTAAGGTTTCCTGTTATTATTACAGATTTGTCTATTTCTCCTTTCGGTGCTGTCGGTTTTGCTTCATATTTTTGAAGCTATCTTATTAGACATGTATAAACATACAGCTGTTTTTTCTGATACAAGTGCAGCTAAGCCAACTTGCTTCTGGGTGGAGCTTGCCTGCTCTTCCCCCTGCTGTTACTCTACTTCTGATTCTTCTGTGCCCTTATATTGTAAGTGGCTCATAGTACCAGTCTAGTCTATCATATTATTTTAGTTAGAGATTCAGTCTTTGACATGTAAAGTGGAAACAGAGCTTTGGATGTCGGGTGAGGAACGAAATGCCCCACAGACATACCATTGGCCAACCAGCACTAGAGGGTCACAGTCACAGCGGGTACCCAGAGCCCAGGGTGTGCAAAGGTCAGAGGTTCTCTAATGAAGCCCAGACTAAATTCCTGTTCAGCCGGCAAGAAAATGGAAAAAGATTTGTGTAAAAACGATGTAAGTGAAACTCCACCTAAATCCTTTGTGGAACCGATGCCTGAGTCTGCCACCTGAGCCATCCAGGCGGCTAAGATGCTAGAGCAGCATTTCTTGGCTTTCGACCACTCCCATTTCTGTCCTGCGGTCACAGCCTCCTGTCTGCGTGTCCTCCCTCCGCCTTCCCCTTATTAGGGCACAGGGGTGGCACTTATAACCCATTCTGATAATTCAGTATAGCCTTCTCATCTCAAAACCATTACCTTAATCATGCTGCAAAGATATTTTTTTCCATATAAGGTATCAGTCATAAGTTCTAGGGATTTGGTGGGCTGTTATTCAGACTACAACGACATGCAAACCATAAAATATTTAAGATGTGTACATAGTGAGACCAGATTTTGAAAACAAAGAACAAAAAGAGAAAGTCATAGGAATCGAAAGCGTGTGCACAAGAGACAGAGAATGAGTGGGAGTGGAAATGCCAGCAGCCCCCAGAAGCTGTGACAGCAGCCAAAGCAAACTACCACATAAGCCAACCTCTCTAACTTCCTCCAGGCTCTGGGTATGTTCGCTCACGGGATGTCTGTTCTGTATCTGCTTATTAGTGGCCACTTCAGCAAGTACACACAGCTAATGAAGATCTTATGCTTTTTTTTTCCTGGTATGCAAGGTGACACAGTGCAGATGACGTTATTCCCTGTCATTGTGTCGAAGCCCGACCACAAGGAGGCAGAGAAACTTGCTCTTCACAAAGGCCCTGGACGCTCCCCAAACCTGGAATTGGTGATGGGAGATGCAGTGTGTGGTCCAGTGGGGAGAACCTACATTGATAACCGGGCGAGCAAGGCCAATCAGTTGAAAATCTGCATAGCTGTGTCAGTGTCAGACACATCAGGACAAAGAATATTCCTAGGCACAGAGAAGAACTTTTCAGGAAGAAAAACCAGTCCTAAGAAGAGGGCTTCAGAGCCATGAAACAAGCCTGACAGGACTGAAAGGAGAGACGGACCCACAAGTGAGGCTGGAGATCTCAGCACTGTGTTCTCAATAATTGACAAGAACAAGTATGGGGAAAATCAGAAGCTGGAGAACATTATCTACCAGCTACTACGGAATATGGCCCTAAGTGCACAAGGAAGCATTCATCTAAATAAAAGTCTCAGTTGGGTTAGAAGAATTGAAATCAAGTGAAAATGTCCTATAAAATAGTGGAATTAAATTAAGAACAAAAAATATATATGAGAAATTTCCAAAGAACTGGAAAATGAAGGATATATTTCTCAACACATGGGTCAAAGAAAAAAGTCACAAGGGATATTGGAAAATATTTTAAGCTCAGGGCTCCCGGTTAGCTCAGTCAGTGGAGTGCATGACTCTCAGTCTCAGGGCTGTGAGTCTGAGCCCCACATTAGGCATGGGGATTACCAAAAAAAAAAAGGAAAGAAAACTTTAAAAAAAGAGAAAATATTTTGAGCTAGATAAAAACACAACATCAGAAATTATGGGATAATGGGATACAGCTGAAGAAGTACTCAGAAATTTGTGGCATTAAATGCTTATATTAGAAAATAAGAAAAGTCTACAGTAAATTAACAAAGCTCTAAGTTTCCATCATAAAAAGCTAGAAAAATAAAAGCAACTTAAATCTCTAGTAGAAGGAAGATAGGAGGTACAGAAATCAATGTAATGGAAAATGGAAAAATAAAGGAAAATCAAAGAAACCCAAAGCAGGGTGTTTGAAAAAAATGAATAAAACTGATAAACCCTTAGGGAGACTGGAGAGAGGGTGAGGGGAAGCAGCAATATCAGGAATGAAAAAGATCACATCAACATGAACTCTACAGATATTAAAAGAATAATAGGGAAATATAATAGTCAACTTTATGTCCATAAGGTTGATAACTCAAATTTCTTGAAAGATACAAATTACCACAACTGATAAAATATGAAACAACTTGAAAGCTTTTTATCTATTAGAAGAGTTGAATTTGTAATAGAAACCTTCGCAGTGCTATATGACTTCACTAGTAAACTCTATCAAACATTTAAGAAAGTAATTCCATCCTTTATAAATACTTTCAGAAAAGATAAGAAGAGTGAATGTTTCTCAGATCTTTTCATGAGGCCAAAATTACCTTGATACTAAACAAAGATACTGCACAAAGAAAAAACTGCAGAGCAATAGACCTCATGATCACAGAGGCAAAAGTTCTTCACGATATTAACAAATCAAATCTTGCAATGTAGAAAAAGGACAATACTCCATAACCAACTGGAGTTTATCCAAGGAATGCACCATTAGTTTAGCACTCAGAAATTAATCAATGTAATTAATTATAGTAAGAGAATAAAGGAGAAAAACCACGTAATTATCTCCATAGATGAGGACAGGGGCTTGAAAAATTCAAGATCTATTCATTATAAAAATATAAAAATTTGGGACACCTGGGTGGCTCAGTTGGTTAAGCGGCTGCCTTCAGCTCAGGTCTTGATCCCAGTGTCCTGGGATCGAGTCTCACATCGGGCTCCTTGCTCAGCAGGGAGCCTGCTTCTCTCTCTGCCTCTGCCTGCCTCTCTGTCTGCCTGTGCTCGCTCCTGCACTCTCTATCTGACAAATAAATAAATAAAATCTTAAAAAAAAAAAAAAAATATATATATATATATAAATTTTTAGTGACCCAGAAATGGAAAGAGGACTTCCTCAATATGAAAAAAGGCATAGATGAAAAACCTATAATTAATATCTTAGTTAGTGGTGAAAAACTCAGTTATTTTTCTGAAGAATAGGAACAAGACAAGAATGTCCACTCCCATGATTTCTAGTCAACATTGTACAGAAGGTTCTAGCCCATGCAATAAAGCAGAAGTAGACAATAATAAAAATAAAGGGGATGCAATTTGGAAAGAAAGAAGTAAACTATATTTCTTTGCAGAAAGCATCATATTGTACAAAGAATGTCCTAGAGATTGACAAAAGATGCTACTAGAATCAACAATATGGAGCAAGGGCATAGGAAACAAAGTTAATATGTAAGAATCAATGGTATTTAGGGGTCAGTCAGTTAAGTGTCTGCCTTCAGCTTGGGTCATGATCCTGGGGTCCTGGGATCTAGTCCCACATCAGGCTCCCTGCTCAGTGGGGAGCCTACTTCTCCCTCTGCCCCTCTCCCTGCTCATGCTTTCTCTCACTGTCTCTCTCTCTCTTTCACTCTCCCTGACTCTTGAATAAAGTCTTTTCAAAAAAGAATCAGTGATATTTATAAATAGTAGTAATAAACAATGGAAAAATTTTAAAGTAAAACAATACAATTACAGTATCATCCAAAGGCAAAAATACTCAGGGATAAATTTAACAAAATATGTGTGTGACCTACACACTGAAAACTACAAACACTGGTGAGAGGAATTTTAAAAGACCTAAACAATGGAGAGACATATACTGTGGTCATAGATTAGAAGACAGTACTGTTGTCAATTTGCCCCAAATCAACCTGTAAATTCAATATGATCCCAATCAAAATCCTAGCAGGATTTTCTTGCAGAAATTAAGAACTCATTCTTAAATTTATATGGAAATGTAAAGAGCTTGGAATAACTGACACATTTTTGAAAAGAAAGAACAAATTTTGAAGAATTTTACCTGACTTCAGAACTTGCTATAAAGCTATAGTAATCAAAACAGTGTGTTATTAATATAAGAATAGATACATAGATAATTAGAAGAAAGTCCAGAAACAGACCCTCACATGTATGACTCACTCTCAAAAGAGGTGCTAATGTAATTTGTGGGGGGTAAAGAATGATCTTTCTAGTGATGCTGGAGCACCTGGATATCCACTTAGAAAAAATGAGCTTTGATTCTTACCTCACATCATATATACAAATTAACTCAAAGTGGATCATAGACCTAAACATAAAAGTTTGAACTATAAACCTCCTAAAAGAACACATAGAAAGTCCTTTCATCTTTGGGACAAAGATTTCATAGGACACCAGAAGTGCCAGCTACTTAATTGAAAAATTGGTAAGTTGCACTGCATCAAAATTTAGAAGACTTCCTCTAGTACAATACCAGCAGACAATGAAAAAGCAAGCAACAAACTGGCCAAAAATATTCACAGTACACACCTCTGACAACAGGTGACTGTCCAAATGTATACAAAACTCTTACAACCCCATAATAGGAAGACAAGTAACTCCCAAAAGATTTAAGCAGACACTTCATAAAATAAATGCCAATAAGCACATGGAAATATGTTCAGTATCACTAGTTATCATGGAAATGCAAATTAGAACCACAATTAGATACCTCCCTATACCCACAAGAATGGCTAAAACTAAAAAGACTAATAATCACTGTTGGCAATGATGTGAAGCAACCACAATGCTCATATGGAGCATCCGGGAGTGTAAAATTGTCAACCATTTCGGAAAAAATAATCCTTTTCTTATAAGGTAAACACACATGTAGCGTACAAGCCAGCAACTCCACTCTTAGGTATTTATCCATGAGAAATCAACATACATGTGTAAACAAAGACTTGTGTAAATGTCCCTTCTAGCTGTATTCACAGTAGTCCTAACTTGGAAAAATCCATGTCTATCAACAGAGGATTGATACACTAATTGTGTCCATGGAAAACTCTCAGCAAGGAAAAGAAAATGAACTAAGGATATACACAGCAATGCAAGTCTCAAAAATATTATGCTAGCTGGCACAGAAATAGACACATCAATTAATGGAACGGGATAGAGAGCCCAGAAATAAACCCACGCTTATATGGTTGATTAATCCACGACAAAGGAGGCAAGAATATGCAATGGGAAAAAGACAGCCTCTTCAACAAATAGTGTTCGTAGAACTGGACAGCCACATGCAGAAAAATGAAACTGGACCACTTTCCTACACAATACACAAGGGTAAATACAAAATGGATTAAAGACCTAAACGCGAGACCTGAAGCCATAAAACCCCTAAAAGAAAATATAATCAGTAATCTCTTGGACACCAGCCTTAGCAATGTATTTATGGATATGCCTCCTGAAGCAAGGGAAATAAAAGCAAAAATTAACTATTGGGACTACATCAAAATAAAAAGCTTTTGTGCAGAAAAGGGAACCGCCAACAAAATGAAAGGGCAAGCTACTGAATGGAAGAAAATATTTGCAAATGATATATCTGATAAGGGGCTGCTATCCACAATTTAAAGGAACTTATACAACTTAGCACCCAAAAATAACAATAAAAATCCATTTTTTAAATAGGCAGAGGACCTGAATAGTCATTTTTCCAAAGAAGACATGCAGATGGCCAACAGATACATGAAAAGATGTTCAACATCACTCATCGTCAGGGAAATGCAAATGAGAACCACAATGAGATATCACGTCCCACCTGTCAGAACGGTTAGAATCAAAAAAGACAAGAAACAACAGGTGTTGGTGAGAATGTGGAGAAGGGGGAACACTCGCGCACTGTTGGTGGGAATGCAAACTGGTGCAGCTACTGTGGAAAACAGTATGGAGATCCTCAAAAAATTAAAAATAGAAGTGCCACATGATCTGGTAATTCTACTCCTAATATTTACCAAAACAAAAGGAAAAGACTAGTTTGAAGACAATGCACCTCTCTGTTCGTTGCAGCCTTATTTACAATAGCAAAGGTACAGCTGCTTCCCAAGCTGGATGAATGCATAAAGATGTGGCATATAAAATATGTACATATCCTAGAATATTACTCAAACATAAAAAAGAATGGAATTTGCCATTCGTGACAACATAGAGGGACCCAGAGAGTATTAAGTTAAATGAAATAAGTCAGACAGAGAAGATAAATATCATATGATATCACTTTTATGTGGAATCTAAAAACAAAACAAAACAAATGAACAAACCAACCAACAAACAAGCAAAAACTAGAGACAGACTCATAAATAGAGAACAAACTGGTGACAGCCAGACAGGCTGTGGATGGGAGGATGCATGAAACAGGTGAGTGGGATCGAAAAGTAGTAACTTCCAATTATAAAATAAATAAGCCACGGGATGAAAAGTACAGCACAGGGAATATAGTCAATGGCATTGTAATAACATTGGTGACAGATGGGGACTCCCCTTACTGTGGTGGGCACTGTGTGATGCATGGACTTGTTGAATCGCTATCTAAAATTAACATTATATTACATTATTACATTACATGTCAACTATTCTTCAATAATAAAAATTTTTAAACTATATTAAGCTGAGTGAAAGAAGCCAAACACAAAAGCGTATGTACCATATGCTTCCATTTATATAAGATGGACGGTAGATTTCATCTACAGTGGCCGTAACTGGATCTGTACCCCCTTGGGGCTGCAGAATTGGGAATGGTTTGACTTCAGAGGGCACGAGGCAACATTTTGGGATGATAAAAATATTCTGTATCTTGACTGTGCTGGTGGTGATACAGGTGTATGCATTTCACTTCACACACTTCTGCATCCCGAAGGGTCAGCTGACCTGGGCTTGGTGGAGTATGGCGGTGGCTCACTACCCTGTCACCCAACAAGAAGATGCAAGAGCAGAATCTCTCTTGAGTTTCCAGGAGTGGGGGCCCTGCCCCACCGCGGCCAGTGGAAATCCACACACTAAGCTTGGCTTTTGTCTCTCGGGCATTTTCATCCTTCTTTCATAGGAACGTTGGGTTAGTTAGGGTGTTAGGGTGTTAGTCCTTCGTCTCTGATCCATGTTACAAATATTTTCTCCTAGTTTCTTGTTTGTCTTTTCTCTTCACTTATGGTATCTTATGCCCCGCAGAAGACATGGGGTTAGGGATGGTGGCTGTGGTGGTGGTGGTCCAACCACCCTTCCTTTCTCTGCATCCAGACTCGAAGTCGCTATCAGAAAGCCTTTCCCTACACCCAGGAGACAGAGGAGCCTGCTGTGTTTTCTGGAGCCCTTCTCCAAATGGCTCTCCAGCTGTCCCAGAACCATCTACCAGGAAGCCCATCTTTGCTCCAGGGGATTTCTGCAGGTGGGCCTCGAGTCTGGCCTTGAGCTCTCCTACTCTGGTGCTCAGGCTCTTCACACACCTCCCACACTATACAGAGCTTGCTGTCTATCTTAATGTCTTGGCGGCTCTCCTGTTTGCGAGCCTTTCTACCCACATGAACATTAGCATCTAGTCTCAGGGAAAAGCTTATTGGCATTTTTATTGAGATCGCTTTAAATACACAAATGAGGGTAGGGAGAGCTGACTTCCTGATGATGTTGCAACATTTCATTCAAGAACGAGGGATTCCTGGGGCACCTGGGTGGCTCAGTGGGTTAAGCCTCTGCCTTCGGCTCAGGTCATGGTCTCAGGGTCCTGGGATCCAGCCCTGCATCAGGCTCTCTGCTCAGCGGGAGCCTGTCTCTCTCTCTCCTCCTATTTCTCTCTTTGCCTGCCTCTCTGCCTACTTGTGATCTCTCTCTGTCAAATAAATAAAATCTTTAAAAAAGAAAAAAAAAATAAGGGATGCCTTTCCAGTCAATCTAGTCTCCTTTTGTGACTTTCAGGAAGCTTTAAAGGTGTTTATATAGGTGTGACACATTTCTTATTGTTTACTCCTAAGTATTTGATCTTTTTCATTGGAGTTGTAAATGAGGTCCTCCCTTCCATTGTGTCTTCATTCTGTGATTATTGGAGTACATGAAGGCTATTGCCTTGCTATGCTAATTTTATTTCCTGCTACCTTATGAATTATTTTATCATTGATTCTCTAGGGATTTCCAGAATACTACCTTGTCATCTGCAACTAGAGATAGGTTTCTTCAAATTTTCCAGTTCTTATGCCTCTGATGATTTGGCTAATACTTCCAGAACAATGTTAAATGGTATTGGAGGTAGTGACCACCCTTGCCTTGCTTCTAATCTTAGTAAGAATGCTTCTGGTGTTTCCCCCATATAGTGAGATGCCAGCTTTAGGATTGGGGTGTATGTTTTATAATTTTAAGGAACTATTCAGGTATTCCTATTTTCCCAAGAGTTTTTATTAAGAGTGTGTGTTGAATTTTGTCAGAGGATTTTTTTCAACAACTATATAGATAATCATGTAATTTTCTCCTTAGTTCCATTAATGTGGTGAATTATGTTAATAGATATCCTAACATTGCCCCAACCTCACTTTCCTGGTATAAACTATTTTTGGCCATGAGTACTATTTTCTTAATATAGGGGTGGACTCCATTTGCCAATATTCTATTTAGGATTACTACATCAATCAATATTCATGAGAGATAGGGTCTGTCATTTTCCTTTGTTATACTCTGACATGTTTTGGTATAACTGTTATACACACTTAATAAAATATATTTTTTCTTCATTTTCGATACTCTGAAGCAATTTAGACAGCATGGGGTCTCTCTGGTCTCTGAGGGTTGATAGAATTCCCCTTTGAAACTATCTGGGCCTGGAGAGCTTTGTGGGTTAGTTCCTTAATGATTTTCTGTTTCTTCTTTAGACATTTTTCCCTGGTCTGTTTAACTTTTGTCTCTATTGGAGCCAATTTTTTTAACTGCATTTTAAGAAACGTCCATGTGACACTAGATTTTTTAATTTTTTAATTTACTTTCTTTTCAGTGTAACAGAATTTGTTGTTTATCACCACACCCAGTGCTCCATGCAATACGTGCCCTCCATAATGCCCACCACCAGGGTCCCCCAACCTCCCACCCCCTGCCCCTTCAAAACCCTCAGATTGTTTTTCAGAGTCTATAGTCTCTCATGGTTCATCTCCCCCTCCAATTTCCCTCAACTCCCTTCTCCTCTCCATCTCCCCATGTCCTCCGTGTTGTTTCTTATGCTCCACAAATAAGTGAAACCATATGATAATTGACTCCCTCTGCTTGACTTATTTCATTCAGCATAATCTCTTCCAGTCCTGTCCATGTTGATACAAAAGTTGGGTATTCATCCTTTCTGATGGAGGCATAATACTCCATAGCGTATATGGACCACATCTTCCTTATCCATTCATCCGTTGAAGGGCATCTTGGTTCTTTCCACAGTTTGGCAACCATGGCCATTGCTGAAGCAAGGCCTGAAGTCTGGGACCTCAGACTCTGCACAGGTGACACCAGCAATTATGACTTTGTCCCCCACTCTCCACCTCACCTCCAGTTTATGTTGCAGGTTCTGCTTAAGCAGAGGCTTCAGAACCACTGACCTTGAAAATTACCCACTCAGGATGCAGGTCGGATGCCCAAGACTATGGGTTTGGGAAGACAACTCCTTGAGGTTGGCCAGCATTGAGACATTGGGGTACAGCATGAGAACATTGGGGTACAGATGGCCCTTCGTTTCACTACATCTGTATCTTTGGGGTAAATACCCAGTAGTGCAATTGCAGGGTCATAGGGAAGCTCTATTTTTAATTTCTTAAGGAATCTCCACACTGTTCTCCAAATTGGCTGCCCAACTTGCATTCCCACCAACAGTGTAAGAGGGTTCCGCTTTCTCCACATCCTCTCCAACTCACGTTGTTTCCTGTCTTGCTAATTTTGGCCATTCTAACTGGTGTAAGGTGGTATCTCAATGTGGTTTTAATTTGAATCTCCTTGATGGCTAGTGATGATGAACATTTTTTCATGTGTCTGATAGCCATTTGTATATTTTCATTGGAGAAGTGTCAGTTCATGTCTTCTGCCCATTTTTTGACATGATTATCTGTTTTGTGTGTGTTGAGTTTGAGAAGTTCTTTACAGATCCTGGATATCAGCCTTTTGTCTGTACATCATGACCTGAGCTGAAGGCAGAGGCTTTAACCCACTGAGCCACCCAGGCACGCCCCCCCTTATGATTTTCTTAATAACATTTTTTTCCCGTAACTTACTCTATTGTAAAAATGCAGTATATGATACATGTAACATGAGGACTATGTGTTGTTTGGTCATGGATAAGGCTTCCTGTCAACAAGCGACTATTAGTAGTCAAGGTTGGGGGTGGGTCAGAAGTTAAACATGGATTTTTTTACTGTGGAGGGGATTGGCACCCCTAGCCACTACGTTGTTCAAGTGCCAACTGTACTTTTGTTCTTTCGTTGTTATTAATATAAGTGCTTAATGTTATGAAATTTCCTCACTGCTTTAAATGTAATCCACTGGGTCTGACATACAGTGTTTTCAGTAGAAGTTATATAATTTCTGTTTGTATTTTTTTTCACCCAAAAGTCATCTGAAAGAAGTGTTTTTTGTTTTATTTCTAGGTAGATGATGTTTGGTTTGGGTTTTGTTTTGTTTTGTTCTTTTGTGTGTGTGTGTGGAGGGGATGCTTTGTTTTTAACTTTTAGTTGTTTTGCACTGTGATCAGAATATTATTTTATTTTAATATTTCTGCTTTGTGCAAACTTTTGATGTTTTCTGTGTGTCCTAATGTATGATGGGTTATTGTCAGTGTGCTGTATGTACTCAGGAAGAAAGTATTTTCTCTATCATCAGAGCATGGTTTCGATATGTGTCCATAATACCTATTGATTATAGGTATTATAACAGCTTATGCTGTTTGGATCTTACCACACTTTGGGAAGAAGCAGATTCCAGGAGAGTTTAATGCTGCTTTGTCAGGCAACTCTTAACACTAAGGACAGGTGACCCACGTGCGTGGTTGTTGTTGCCCTGCTCTAAAACCCTCACTCCTTCCCTCCCCGCAGCTGCCATCAGAAGGTCTGTCTGAGCCCTTTTCACAGGAGGCCCCGGGCAAGAAACAAGGAAAGCCAGTCCCTGCAAGTTTTTCAGCAGTGTCTTTGCTAAGCGGGCTTGGAGCACCTGTAGGATTTCCCAAATAAAGGGAGGGAGAAGGGACAGTGACCTAGGAGTTGACATATATTTGTCCTGCGTATGAATGCATGTTGGCTTTTTGCTTCGTATCTAAATAAAGCAGTTAATGATATCAAGCTCAAGGATGAGATAAACAAGTGGGCAAAATATCTTAACACAGTGGAAACACCACAAAGGATACATTGGTACTTAGAAGTCACGTGGTAAAAATTAGCAAACTCTTAGGCGCCAGTGAACATGGTGAAGTGGGCGTCTCTGAGGATCTGTCCTCCCAGAAGAAACATCAAAAAATCAAGCAAACGCTGCTAGAACCAACTTTGTCAGGACTCTGGAAAGCAGTCAACAGTTGACAGCAACCAAGGAAATGCTGAGTCAAGAAAAAGGCAACTGCAGGCTGTGGTAGAGCTCTGTGGCCTTTGCCCTTGGCGCACCACCGCGCAGGGCCCAGGGCCTGCTTTCAGAGCCCTTGTGTGCAGAGCTCTGCGTCTAGTCTGTTCAAACCTGGGGACTGCCTGAAGGACTGACAATGGGCACAGTTTCTCCTAACTCAGAATTCCCTTGGGGCAGACAGCTGGGGTGCTTTGGGAAGCACTGTGAGGTGGACGGCATGAAACCGCTTGCGGCGTGAGATGACAGGCAAGGCAGATACCCAGGCGTGGAAAGCTTGCAGGGGAACAGCTGGGGAAAGCTTCTGGGGGACCAGGTGCCGGGCAGCCCGATCGGTGGAGTGTTTGACTCTTGATTTCAGCTCAGGTTGTGATTTCTGGGTCATGGGATTGAGCCCGGCATTGGGCTCCACACTCAATGGGGAATCTGCTGGAGATCATGTCTCCCTTTCCCTCTGCCCATCCCACTCATGCATACACACACTCTCTCTCTCCCCCTCCCTCCAGAATAAATAAATAAATCTTTTTAAAAAGAAACAAAACAGCTCCCTCGCCTCTTGAAGCCACCCGTGTCCAGTAGGTTGAGAGAGAGGCACGCACGCCCGGGGCAGCTCACACACAGGGAGAAGGCCCAAGAAGACCCCAGGCTCGCTCGGGGCTGGTGTCTAGGCCCAGTGCCCACCGGAAGTGGAGACTCTGGCAGCGCTGCTCACGGCCCACAGCTGAGCAACCCACAAAGATTGGGAAAGTTTCCCTTTTCCTTTTCTGTTTGCCTCCTGGATCTGAAGTGCCCACTCAGTCAGCAACCCCTGTGCCCCTGAGCCACATGGCTGCGTGCGTGTGGTCGGCAGGAAGGAGAAGCTCTAGGCGTCTAGCAGCCCTCGGGCGGCTCCCACATCTGGCTCTACCCTTTGCAGACCAGGCCTTCAGGAGCTGAGAGCTGCGGTCTCAGGATGGGCTCGCCCACCTGCCCCTCCATCTCTGCAAGGCAAGGCTGAGGCTGCCCCTCTAGCCTTCTCGGCCCACAGCAGCATCCTCAGGGCTCCTGGGACCAGGCGCCTCAGCACAGGGAGTGGGCTTTCCTCAGGTTGGGTTGTACTCCTTTGGTGAAAGCACTTTCTGTTTTTGGTGTGCGACACGTGGAAGTGTGGCCAGCTTGCACCCGCTAGGCCTCCACGTCAGCCTCTGTGTGGAGAACCCGTGAGCAGAGGCGCAGGTATTGGACCCCCCTCCCCATGGACATGTTTGAAATGGTTAAGGGCCTTCAGAGAAAGAGCTGGTGGGTGGTGCACAGCTTGGACTCCATGGCCCCTCTGCAGACACGACACTGATGGGCCTGACCACACGCCATATTTCCACACAGGAAGGACATTCCCCCAGAGCGAGTGACGCACGCAGACAGAGAGCAGACCAAGAAGGTGGTGTACTCAGCCATCTATGGAGCAGGTAGGCTGCGGGCCGGTCTTGGTGCCACCTGTAGGCCAGATGGAGCTGGCTCTTATCCCATGTCTGTGTTTAAATGTGGCTGTGCCTTAGAGAGATCATTCTTGGCCCCCGGAGCTCACTTTTGTGAGTTTCTGAGTGTCTTTTACAAAAGCCTGAGGACATCTGGGATGCACTGGAAACCAGTCAGACCACTGACTGCCATCAGCTCCCTGAGTGTCCTGCCGGCTGAGAGAACAGAGGCACAGAAGTGAATGGAAACCACGATTGCCCAGGTGGGAGACACAGAGCAGGGCCAAAGCCCGAGGGTGTAGCCCTCCCCTTACCTGATGCAGCAGTGCTGGGGGGCCGTTTCTGGGCTGTGAGATGTTACCTCATCCTGACCCTGACCTCCACTTCACCACCCAGGGCCTGAGGCAGAGCAGGCCTTCAGCTCCCTCCTACCATCCCTCCCTCTCCCTCCAACCTCCTGACCATGGCTTCGTAAATTCTGTTTGAACTCTTTTCTCCCTCTACATCATGCTGAACCAGTGGGACCTCACGTCCCATCAGGACAACAAGGGAGAAGATGAAAAGGGGCTGTGGGCCAGCCAGCCCTCCTGAAGGAAGGGTCCATCTGGCTGTTGGCTGGCCTGTGCCAACCGCCTTCTTTGGATCAGTCCTGTCTGGGCAACAAGGCTCTTGCAAAGTCACCAAGAACAGAATTCATTTCCCTGCCATGGAGACCCTTTGTTCTGTTTTCCTTTTCAAGCAAAAGGGGGCCAGCTTGGGCATCTGGGTGGCTCAGTGGGTTAAGCCTCTGCCTTTGGCTCAGGTCATGATCCCAGGGTCCTGGGATAGAGGCCCACATCAGGCTCTCTGCTCAGGAGGCAGCCTGCTTCCCCTTCTCTCTCTGCCTACTTGTAATCTCTCTACATGTTGTCGATTATCTGTCAGACTCACCTTGTGCTTCAGCAATGTGACTGTGGTGCCAGGACATGAGCAACTTGTGTACAACGGGTCTGAAACGAGCCTCCCGCCACCCAGCCTGGCTCCCAGCTCAGGCCCTACACGCCGCTTCCTCTGCTGGGCCCCCGTCCACAGAGCTCACCCTCATGCCTTCCTCTTGGCTCTGCTGTCCCCTTCTCAGCCGCCCCTGGCTGATGTATCAGCAATCCATTTCCGGGTAACACACTCACAGTCACCCAGCATCGATGGGTCTCAGGGGCCATGGTCTCACGGGCAGCTCCACCAGGGAGCACGTTAGCAGCCCTCAGGCCTTGCCACGTGGGGCCCCCAGTGTAGGCAGAGCCACTGCCCGTGTTCTTCAGAGCTGGCCCCACGGTGCTGCATGCTTCCTAGTGGTCCCAAGTCCATGTGACCGTCACTGTGCCGCCGCTCAGACGCAGGTCTCCCCACCCCCCAGGGGAGGGTCATGCAAGGGCATGAAGACCAGGAAGCAGGACCACGGAGGCCACTCAAGAGTCTTTCTGCCGCACACCCTTTTCCAAGCTTGGCTTCCCAGCCCCATACAGCGCCTGTCTCACCCTCCTCCTCCATGAAGCGCCCTGCTTCTCCCGGAGCACTGTGCATTCTCCCAGCCCAAGGAGCCCTGTGAAGCAGGAGCTCTTCTGGCTCTTCCTGTGGCCAGGCACACAGCAGGCACACCATAAATACTGTACAAACTCATGAACTGCGTATCTTTTGACCCTACTTGTGCATACGTTCTGTGTACAGTTTTTGGGAAACAGGCTAAGAAACTTTGAAAGACTTAAACTCAGTGGGTGAGAGCAGAGTGACTCAGACTCACTCAGTCTGGCTCCTCGACTCGGCCTCCCATTGCGGTGCTCCAGAACCTTCTGGATCACTGTCGGGAGTGGGGGGTGGGGGAGGGCAGCCTGCCACCCAGTTATATTAGATCCCGGTGCCTCAAATCCTTGATCTAGGCTCTGGGGGCAAAATGTTGCCTCCATTTCCTGGCAGGCAGCCCAGGCTGGAGTCCTAAGTCTGTCCCTCTGGGGTTGGTGACCTTCTACAGGGCCTTCCACCTCCATGCCCCAGTCACTTCCCAGTCGGGGAGGAGCTGGCTCCTTGCACTGGTGCCTGGCACCAGCTGGCCCTCATCTTTGGCCTCAGCCACCATACCAGCACCCAGATTGGGCACCAGGTGATGGACATCCATGCGCAGGGAAGGGAAGGGGTGGCGTTGGGGTGGGGGGAGAGCTCCTCCTTGGCTGGGCATTCTCAGGGGCGGGAGCACATAGGGCCCTCAGCGCAGCTTCACACTGATGGCAGGATGCACCCAACGCCAGTTTGGCACCTTCTGGACCATGCACTCTATTTTTTGCTGGAAAGGAAAGAGCTCCACTTGGTAAATAAGCAGTGAGTCATTAGCCGTGACGATGGTGAAAAGAGTAATTTGGCTGCTTTTAGCCCTGATGGTGACAGGGTTTCCACCCTGAGCCTCCGTTTCTGCTACTCCCGCTGTCACTGGCCCGCTCAAGAGGAGACTGCCGTGCCTCTGCTGCAATCTGCACAGGGCTGGGTTGTCCTCCCCGCGAGCGAACCCATCGGGTCTCCTGGTCTGCTGGGAGCCCTCTGGAAATGCAGCCCAGACGCTTTCCACTAGCTGGCTTTCATGGTTGCAATGATGTGTCTTCACGGGTGGTCTGGAAGCTGCTGCTCCCAACGCTGGGGGCACCTGCTGGGTCGGCACGATCGGCGTGAGGACCATAGCAAGAGACAGCCGAGGAAAAACAGGACTGTGACGCAAGCAAAGAAGGCACTCCAGAGGGACTTCACATCTGGGCAGCCCCACTGCAGCCCACGGGCAGGACAGCCTGGTCCCCACAACTCCCCCAGACTCTGCCAGGAGGGCCATCCCTGCCAGAATGGTGGTGACCACAGAGCCACAGCTCCCCAGGGATCTCGCACAAAGAGGAACCCGCCGGCTCACTGCCCCTCCCTCAGCCACCTTCCAGCTAACAGTGCACCCTAGCCCTGTCCTGCTTACAAACCCTCTGAGCCCATCCAGATGCACAGCCTCCGGGAGGCCCCTCCTGACTCCTCCAGTCTTGCTCTGAGCTCCCCCTGCTCCTGGAGTCCACTTACCCCTTGATTCTCCTCAAGGTGTTCAGCGTTTAAGTTGGCCTCCACGTCCAATCACATTTAATCAGCAGGCACCCCCTGCTCCCAGAGGCTGATGTTTGTCACCAGAGATGTGCAAGTGGGCCCAAGAGGATGGCACTGAGTGACTAGTGCACGTGCCCCAGAGTCGCTGGTGCCAGGGAGGGCCTGGAGAAGTGGGCGGGGAGAGTCGAGCCAGGCTGCCAGTTCAGAAGGACACAGAGAGTTAGTTGGGTCTGCTCTGGTCAGACCAGCTGGCCCCCCGGAGGCCACAGTGTGCCCTGCGCTCATGAGGCTCCAGAGCTACAGACAAGAGGGAGAAACTATTAGCAATCATGGGAGGCACAAAAGAACACTTGAAGAAAAGGGAGTGGGGGGATCGTCTTCCTGAAGCTAACGGTGCAACACAGCATACCCCGGTGTAAGGTGTGATCAGCCATCTGTGGGGCGAGGCCCATGGCGTCTCCATCTAGGATTTCAGAGCTGAGGAATGCTGCTGCTGCCCCCATGGGACGCTTGCTTTCAGGGAGACAAGCCTGCCTGCGAAAAACCCCAACATGTGAACCAAAGCACGGAGGATGATTGTGTGAAAGGGACCAGTCTCCATGAAGCATGGAACACAAGCCCGCATGGCGTCAATGGCCGTCCTGCCTGGGGGTCTCTGAGTGTGACAGGCCCACGGGGAGGGCGCGAAAGCAGGGATCGGAGAACTGGCCAGGCCCTCCATCTCTTTCCCAGGCTCTGTCTTCTTCTTTAGCAGTTGCTGCATTATTTGTTCCTCTGGTAAACAGGCTTTTTCAAGTACAGGGCCTTGGCCAATCACTGCCCTTCAGATCTCCCGACATCTCTACCTAATACAGCAAAGGAATCCTTTCTAGGCCACACGTATGGAGAAGGAGGAGTATGACGTGTGTAATGGCCAAGTAGGCCCCAGGAGACTCCTCTCCCACAGGTATCAACTATAAATTATGGAAAATATATAATCAACAACTCCAGAAAGGTACTGAAAAGTGACTTTCAGGAAAAATGGTTCAGGCTGAGTTCCCCTTTTTATAGCTCCTCACCGAAGACAAGCCTCGGTCAGTGTGCTGGGTAGCTAACCCTCCAACAGAAATGCATAGTCTCACTTCCCTGAGGAAACAGAGGACAGAGTTTGAAGCAACCAGAGAATCTGGAAAGTGAGGGAGAAATTCCAGAAAAAAGAGGGCCAAAGGAGCCAAAGAACACCAGATTCTGGGTATGAACTCTGCCCAAACCTCTGGCTGACCCCTGGGCAGGCTTCAGACTTAGCCCAGCTAAGGCTAAAGGGACCAATCTAAGATTTCAGCTGCTTCCCACTGCAAAGGGGCAGAGTTTGAAGTTTGACTTCAGCCACATTAACTCCCTCCTTTAAAAAAAAAAAATCAGGGATGCCTGGGTGGCTCAGTTGGTTAAGTGGCTGCCTTTGGCTCAGGTCATGATCCCAGCATCCTGGGATCGAGTCCCACATCGGGCTCCTTGCTCGGCAGGGAGCCTGCTTCTCCCTCTGCCTCTGCCTGCCTCTCTGTCTGCCTGTGCTCACTTTCTCTAACTAATAAATAGGTGAAATCTTAAAAAAATAAATAACTAAATAATAAAAAATTAAAAAAAATCAATACTCCTGAAAAAAAAAATCCAGAGTGTCCACAATATTTCATTCACAGTATCTAGGATTTAAACTTTTTTTTTTTAAGATTTATTTATTTATTTATTTTGTCAGACAGAGAGAGAGCGCAGGAGCTAGCACAGGCAGACAGAGTGGCAGGCAGAGTCAGAGGGAGAAGCAGTTTCACTGCTGAGCAAGGAGCCCGATGTGGGACTCGATCCCAGGACGCTGGGATCATGACCTGAGCCGAAGGCAGCCGCTTAACCAACTGAGCCACCCAGGCGTCCCCACAGTATCTAGGATTTAATCCAAAATTGCTACACATAGGAAGAAATAGGATAATTTGAACCATACTCAAAAGAAAAGGCCATGATAGAAGCAAATCCTGAGATGACCCAGATATTGAAATGAGCATACAAGGATTTTAAAGCCATTATTATAACTATGCCAAAGGAGATAAGTGAAAATATGCCCCTAATGAATGAAAATAAAAGAAAATCTCAGAAAATAGAAAGAACCAAATGGAAATTCTAAAACTGAGAACTACAATGTCAGAAACAAAACACTGATTCAGCTTAACGGTAGATTAGACTTGAGAAAGGACTTAGCTGAGAACACTCAGGGTTCCACTGAGCCAGATGGGCCAGAGGGGTCTAACCACCATCTGATTCCTTTCTGAAAGCCAATGGAGGTTTCCACTAGAATGATGTAGCAGAGGGGCAGGGATTGGAATGTCCTAGGAACAAAGACTTAGAGATGGATCATTCCAGTGGTCTGTATTCATGAAGCTCTCACATGGTCTTTAATTAAGTCCTAATAGAGAAATTGGATTTTTTTGGTTTCTGTCCAAATGACATGGGATAATCTGGCAAGCTTGGCGAGAACAAGGACAGAGGGCTCCAAGAGCTCTCTCTGCCAGGAGAGACTCTGGGGAGCACAGCCTTTCCCAACTCTCCCTAGCCAAGCAGTGGAAGCAAACATCTGCCCCTTCACTCTCCCTAGATGGGAACAGTTTTTGTCCAGACCCCTGGAAGCATCGGCCAGCTCAGGCTAAAGAGAAGATTGGATCTGAGCTCAGTCAGTCCCGTTCCTTCAGAGGTGTCCCCTTAACTACCTCTGAGGTAAGGACTAGTGTCCTTGAGTCATAGGTGAAGAAATAGGATTGATCGCCAAGTCTCATAACTTTCCCAAGGCCACACGGAGCCGCTCATGGGTGACAGAGCTGGACTCAGACCCAGGTCTGTGTGGCCTCAGCATCTGCTCCCTGCAGGCTGGGCTGGGACTTGGGGTGTTGTCCTGACCAGAGATCCTGGCTCTAAAAAACCTCATAAGAACGCCTGCATCCTCCAGGAAACAAATACTTGTCTGGACCAGAAGCGTTGGTCTCAAAATGAAGATTTCAAGGATGCGAGCTCCAGTCCATTTTCTCACCATTTGACAATAAAACTTTCCCTTCCTCTTTTCCTCTGGGCCTTTCTCTAGTGTTGCCCAGTTCTGGAGTCAGCTCTCCCTCTGGACAGGCTGAGAGACTTTACTCACGGTTTCACCCACCTGCCTGCCAGCCACTCGGCCAATATCTGTGAGTGAATAGATGTTTAACTGTTACCAGTCTAGGCGAAGGGCACTGAGCCCTCAGCCAGAAAGCCAGAGCCAACACCATCCTGACTGATCAGAAGAGACAAGTGGAGCCAGTGGGCCCCGACTCACAGTGTCTTCCAAGGGCCCTTCTGCAGGCTCACTTCTGTGTGTGGTGGCCGCTGCCTAGCAGCTTGGCTGCTGGTCCCCGCAGGTGTGAGCTGGCCCCTGATCTTGAGCATTTCTGTCCACACAGGGAAGGAGCGGCTTGCTGCTTGCCTTGGAGTTACTGTGCAAGAGGCTGCCCTGTTCTTGGAGGCTTTTTTGCAGAAGTACAAGAAAATCAAGGACTTTGTCCAAACAACCACTGCCCAGTGTTGCCAGACAGGTGAGCCAGACACAGCCAAAGCATTTGCAGGCCCCTCTTCCCCTCCCTGCTGACCTACAGCCACCCCTGGTCTACTGGCCCTGCTTCCATGGGGGGTGGCAGGCCGATGGGTGGGGACAGGGTGAGCAGAAAATGGGACCCTAGGCTCCAGTGTGAGAAGGGTCCAGAGCCAGGGTCTGCTTGAGGGAATCTCGCGTCAGAAAATGATCGATGAGCAGCTAGAGATACAGGCCTGCACCTAGAAAAGAAGAAAATATCTTCTTACGAAAAGCACATGGTATATTTACAAAATTCCACCACAATTTGGTCACAAATTTTAAAGAACATCAACTAGCACATGCTGAGTGACCACAGGGGAATGCAAAGATAGCTCAGATCCAATGTATGGCTCGCCTTCGGTCTGCTTGGGAACAGATCATACTCCTTCATGATTTAGAGTCAGAAGACATCCCGAGAACATTACAAACATCTCAGAAACAAATGACAGTAAGAGGATCTCGCATGAAAACTGGGGCATGGCCCCACTAAGCCTTCACTTAGAAGTGCAGGAATAGTTTAAAAGCATATTTTTAAAAGCAGAAAAAGAAATTTGTGAACAGAAATGATTTGTATTCAACCCTAGACATTTGGAAAAGAGCAGCAGAGTGAAATGAAGCAGGGAAAGTTGGCAGGAGCAGGAATTCATGAAGCGGGCCATAGGGAAGCAGGCAACACCAAGTGGAGAGGGGTCGTCATGCTGCTAAGGAAGGAACAGCGGCAGCCCAGTGGGTCCAACCTTCCTAATGGCTGTGGTGCACTCCCTCGGGCTCCCCCGGGGTCCCTCGGGGTCTGGGCTGTCCCAGCTCTGCCAGGCCCACTGGCCACCTTCCTCTCTGGAGCCCCTGGTGGCCCTTCCCCAGGCGCCTTCTGACCGTGCATCCAGGCACCAGCCCCAAGACAGGGCCTCTATGGGCCCTGACTTCGTGCAGCGCCCAGCTCTCTGCAGCCTTGGTGCAGGGCACAGAAAGTCAGCAACCTGCTCCCACCCCCAGCCGGCGTCAAACAGGCCTCAGGCTCCCTGGACGCAGGGCTCAAAACTCCGCCTGGGACCACCTGCACCCTAACCTGCTTGGAAACGTTAGAAGAGGGTTAAAGTGTGGAGTTAGAATCACTGTGGGCAGAGGACAGTGAAGGTACAGCAGGCTTTCTGTGGCTCTCTGTAAAGAAACTCGTGGAATCCTCACCACAATTCTTACATGGGCGGTCTCCTTGCCCAATTTACAGATGGAGAAAGTAAGTCACCAAAAGGTTAAGGTAAGTGGCTTCTGAAGCTCACACAGCTACCAGGTGGCAGCAGGCTAGGACCCACCACGGGTAGCACCGGCTGGAGCAAGCACGCTCCCCTGCGTGCCTCTGCCTGCCTCCCTCACCCTCAGTTCCTGAAAGGCTGTATGTGGGGCTGTGTGCTCTTCAACACAGCTGCTACACTTCTGGGTAAACACTGTGAAGAAATCCTCAAATGATCATTAAAATCTCCAACACACAGGGTCGAGGGCCAGACAGCATACGAGCTCCTCACTATCTCTGGGCCACAGCTCAAAAGCCACGAAAACCCACAAGTAAGCAAGTACATGCAGACAGTGTCAGAAAGAAGGCATCGTAGGGGTGAGAGGAGCCAGAAGACAGGATTGTGGGGGTGAGAGGAGCCAGCACAGTGCCAGTGCAGAGAGTGGTGGAGGGAGGCCCCTGTAGAGCACCGTGCACCCCGGCCTCACTGGAGTGAAGTCTGAGCCACCACAGGCCTGGCCAGAAGGGCCTGGAGCAGCACAGGGATGCACAGGTGGGCCAGGGCAACCTGGAGGCCTGAGAGAAGGCCGATAGGCCCAGACCATGAGGGGCACACACCACCAGCCACAGGAAGAACCCAGGGTTTGTTTTGCCTAACTCAGTTCTCTAGCACGGGGGAACGATTGGCAGGGGAAGCCAAAGTGTGAGCTGGAGCCTCGGGAGCCATCTGAAGGCATGGGGCCTCCAGCCAACATCTGAGGAAGACTGGACGGAGAGCACGGGCAAGAGACGCCAAAGAGGCAACACGGACCGCAGACTCGAGGGGGGCCCAAACCCCCAGGCATGGAGTTCTCTACATAGGCACGCCTGCCCTGCTGGGTCTGGAGCAGATGGACCAGGCTACTGTGAGCAGGAGGCCCAGGTCCCTTCCAAGGCCTTGGGGAGAGGCCCTGCCAAGTGTTCGTGTGGTCTGTTCCTTTGTGCAGTTGATGAAAGCAAGATGGAGAGGCTGGCTCTTCCACCCAGGCCGGGACAGCAGCTGGTCTGGGAATCCAGCTGAGGTGAAGCCAGGTCGGCGACCCATTTAATTCGGATTTCAGGACAGAGATTTCTGCAGTCTCTCCCTCCGTCCCTGTGTGATTGAGGGACACTGGCCATGCTGGCCCAGGAATGGCTTCAAAGAGCATTCCTTCCATCCCTTGGCCCACTTCCTAAGCACAGTGACATTATGTGAAGGCTGGGGGTCACCTTGCAGTATGGCCGGGAGCGATGACCCCCCAGCCCTGCAAGCACTGGGTGGAGCAGAAGCAGGATTTGGAGTGTGTGGAGGTAGGGACTTCAACTTCCGGCCACACTGAGCTCAGACTTTCCTTCCACAACAAACAACTAGAAAGCTGGGCAAATGCACGGGACAGCTGTTTCAGACACTAGATCATGGGCCCCTCCTCTCTCCCTTAGAATCTCTGAACAGCCCAAGCACATGCAGGAGGGGAGCCCAAGCAGATGATGGTGTCTCACTAAGTGAAGGGGATAGGATCAGGACAGGAGATGCACAGAACCAGAGAGCAGGGAGCCCAGCGGAGAAGGCACTGCACCAGTCTGGAGAGGAACACCTCTGGTTTTGAGCACCCGGACACACACACTAAGTGGGGAACCATACATGATGAAGCAGAGTGATTTCTGGAAGCAGTAGGCTGGATCGCTTCAGAGTCCATACAGCACTAGCTGTGTGCGTTCTGACCCTCGGATTGGACATTCCTCGTGGGACATCTGCGACAGGCAGGAGAGAGCCCAGAAGAGACCCACCCTAGTCATGGATCTGAACTGGACCTGGTTAAAGGCTCCTCCAAACCTGCCCCAACAAAGCTTAAACACAGGCCTCAGAGGCAGCAGATGACCTGCTAGTGACGGGCCCGCCATACACTGTTTAAAGGAAGGCAGCAAAGTTGATGCTCGGCAGCAAAGACACACGGCACACAGCCTCCAGCCCAGAACCACGAGCCACTCGAAGAGGCAGAGACTGAGCAATTCAGGAGAGGGCAAGGGCTTTCACTGCCCATCCCGCTTAGGAGACTTGATGTTACCACCTGGCATGCAGTGGACGCCCCACACGCTGTCATTTTTGTAATTGTGACGTGCATGGGAAAGTCTTCCCGTCCTCAGACATGTGAGATCCTGAGTGCGGATTCAGTCTCACAAGTACCTCAGAGAACACAGGTCCTCACGGTCAGGAACATACTCACCCAGCATGGCGTGTTTGTGTCCGTCTTCTTCAGGAGGATCTCGGGCAGGCGGTCAAGTGTCTCAGGTGGTGACCTCAGGTCCTGAGACAGAGCCCCATGTTGGGGTCCACAAAAGAGAAAGAAAAAAAGAGGGCTGCAAAATTATGATGCTTCAGGCCCCACAAAATTTGGGTCTGCCCTCGTGGGAGAAGGGCCACTCCCTCCTTGAGTAGAAGGTAGACGAATGCTTTCTCCCCATTCTGGCTGCTGTGTACCTGAGCCCAGCAAGTAGCCTTTCATAGCCTTTACAAACTGTCCTCCCCGACCTCTGTCAGCTGTGGCTGCAGCCAGAAGTCAAGAGGGAGAGCTGCCACGAAGCTGCCCTGCTTCCTACCATGAACCCATTCGCCCCCAAGACAGACTGGGCAGCCTGTGGGCAGAGTTCCCCACTGCACTCGGGCTCAGCACTGCAGTGAAGGAGGGGTCCTGCCGGGATCTGCGGACACCAGGTGGGGGAGGCCATGCCCACAGAGGCTAGATGAGCACCAGGGCACCATACGGCCTGTTTATCTCTGCCTCATGTCCTCTTCTCCCTCGCATGACCCAGGCTACGTGGCATCCATCATGGGCAGAAGGAGACCGCTGCCGAGGGTCCGCGCACAAGACCAGCAGCTGCGGGCGCAAGCTGAGAGGCAGGCCGTGAACTTTGCGGTGCAAGGTATGCAGAGCCTCTCGGGCCGCCTGCTGTGGGTTCTCAGCCACCACAGGGCTGAGTGACACCCCCAGATTATCAGGGTGCCAGTCCCTGCTCCTGTGCTCCCTGGCTGTCATGGCGGAGGCCTGAGCAAAATAGCGCTTGGCGCTCAGTGGGCGCTCAGGACTTGGGGGCTTTTCTGGCAGGTAACACCATCCTGACCTCTGAAGAGGGGCCTTAGGCTTTTGGAGTTTCTCTGGCTAGGACTAGGGCAAGACCTGGAGCTCAGTCCCTGCACTCTTGGCCTGGGGCTTTCTGTCGTGCCTGTCATGACTGGCTGGGATAAGACCTTGCTGCAAGGCCTCCAGACCCAGCAGGCCTTCCTAGGTCCCACGGTCCTCGGTGGCAGCTGGGAGGCCCGAGGGCATGCGGTCTGCCCCAATCATGAAGACTCCTCTGTCATCTCTGGCCACAGCCCCCAGTAGCTCATATCTCTGCATAGAGGTGGAGAGGGAGAGTGATAATCACAGGCTCCACACACCACGGGCCACAAGCTATCCGAGAGAGGCCCCAGGCAGCCTGGGAGTCTGGTGTCATCCTGTTGGTCACAGATGGGGACCCAAGACCCCCAGGGCCCAGACATGAGGCCTGGAGGCAGGACATCACCACCTGCCCCTAGAGGGGGTTCTGCCACAGGAAGGTGGCCAGGGACCCCAGCCGACGGGGAGCAGGCAGCTTGGGCTGGGGGCAGGGTAGAGATCCATCCCCGTGAGTCCTGCAGAGAGGGGACATGGCAGCCCTGAGTTCAGACTCAGCCCCCCGTGCATTGTGTGGACAGCAGGAGGCCCAGTGGCAGTTGGCAGGACAATTGCTAGGATCGGTCTGAGCTCAGTATAGAATCTTCCAGAAGTCCTGTGGCCCCATGTGACTGGCCAGACAGGAGCTGAGGACGGTGACAGCCCTCACATCCTGAGATGGAATGTTTTCACGTAGGAGGCTGCTATCAGGCCGTAGCTGCATGTCTGTCCACTGGATGTGAGTGGGACGTGTGCTCAGTGATGCCAAAGCTGTGTTAGAGCCCTTCCAGAAAGTCCTGCACAGGAGATGCCTTTGTGCAAGAGGCTGGCCAGGACATCCAGCTACCGTGGATATGGCCTCCCTGCACATGCGCGTCTCTGCCATCCATCCACATAACAGAAATCTGTGTGAGCTGAATTAGGTGCCAGAAGCAAGTAGTGGCCAGCGCCATGAGAAAGTTCTGCCTCTGACCCATCAGCCAACATGACCAGCCATGACACGTCCACCTCCCCTTCCCCACACACCCCCTCCCGACTCCCCCATCATCGTTTCTCCAGCTCCGTGTCCTTTTCCTGACAATCCACCCCAGGAAAGCCCCCCCACCCCACCTGAGACCTCTCACCACCAGCAGGCCGGCCTCAGAGGCCAGACTTCCATGTCCAGCATTCCTGCCACACTCTCATGAAAGGGACGTCCATATTCAGAGGCTTAGCCATACAGTGGAGGAAGGCAGTCCATGGACTAACAATCTTTACCCCTTCAGGAACCTTGGGAACCATGAAGAGCTAAAGCAATTTCAAACCACAGTGAAACCTGACTTCATGTTTCCCATGCCTGAGACACCTGATGTGTGTCTGGCACTGGAATGGGCATGTCCCCTACACCGGCCAGCACCTTGCAGAGTGCCCAACACAGCCTTGACCTGTGATTTACCCTCCCCAAACCCCAAGTGATCCACTGGAGAGCCAAGCACAATGAAGTCCAGCAGCCGCATGGCTGGTCATTCTATTTGCTGGTGCAGCGGGCAGGATTCTAGATTCTGCAGAACATGTGAATATGATATCATCCCCATGCTTAGGGCAATCCACAGGGGAAAGGGGGTTTGCATCCACAGCAGGCCTGACCTCATCAGGCGGGACCCTGAAAGACCGTGTAGGGGTGAAAGTCAGGGACTCACCACAGCAGAAGCCCTTCAGGTTGGCCGAGGACCCACGGCAAGGACCTGAGGGCAACCTCCAGCAGCCAAATGCGTGGCTCACAGCTGGCAGCCAGCTGTAACATAGGAACCTTGCTCATGCACCGCACGAAATGAACATTGCTAATGACCTAGGGTCACTTGGGAGTGAGTCTTCCCTCATTGAACTTCCAAGTGAGGTCACGGTCAGGTCGCACGCTGATCTCTGGCTGTGAGGCCCCGAGCAGAGGACCCAGGCTCATGGGCTGGGTTCTTGCTCAGCAGGAACTGTGGGATGGTAGATTTGGGCTCTTTTCACCTGTGGGGCATGGGATCCCACATTTCACAGGTTAGAGAACAAAGAGAGCCCTGCTCAGCGGAGCATGCTGGCTGAGACCCTGCTGCAGGGCCCTGGACCTCACATCGCTCGTGAAACAGAGCCCCTTGTCCCCACAGGCTCAGCTGCAGATCTCTGCAAGATGGCCATGATCCGTGTCTTCACCGCCATGGCCGCTTCCCCTACCCTGACGGCCAGGTCAGTGAGTGAGCAGCCGCCTACCCAGCCTGACCCCTAACCCTGAGAAGGGCTCTGGTGGGAGGCCTGTGGTTCTATGGGTCGACACCGTGGCTGGGCCACGCGTATGTACCTCCCAGCAGCAAAGCAACGCCTTCCACTTCCCATGAACACCAAGCAGAGGGGCCCCCCAAGCCCGGGCTCCTCTCAGCACTCCCAGAGCAGCCCCTGCCTCCCAGCCTGGGCTAGGCGAAGTGTCAGGGGCCAGCTCACGGCCGCTGCAGTAGCGACAGGCCACCCGCCTCCAGGCATGAGGAGGCCTCGCCAGGTTCAGCTCATGCGGAAATGCGTCTCCCCAGGTGTGTGTGAGCCCCTACGGGCCCAGCCCAAGGTCAGGACATGGACACTCCACACTGCCTCCGCTCCCAGGGCCTGTACCTGCCACCACCCAGTGTGCTGGAGACCCAGCCCGGCCCACAGAGCCACGGCTGCCTCCGGGCTACAGCTCTATCCAGTTTCTGTCTCTGCCTCCGTGGCCAAGCATCCAGGAGGCTGGGTGACAAGGAGCCCCTGTCCAGCTCTGCTGGCCCAGCCTCACAGCCACCCGAGGTCCTGGCACCAGTACAGGTGGCAGGGGGCAGGTTCTGCTCCAGAACCCCGGGATTCCTTCCTGGCCGCTCCTCTGTAAGTCCCATGTTAGTTAGTGTTAGAGAGTGTTAGAGAAGTTAGTGCATCAGAGCCAGAAGGCCCAACCCCTGCTTGGGCCCCATGCACTTGTGTTTGCCATGCTAGGGGTGGGCTCCGGGCCAGAGTGGGCCTGTTCCTGCAGACGAGTCCTTCCCAGGTGACAGGGCTGGGCAGCCCTGTCTCCAGCTTGTGACTGAGGGTGGGGGGGTCACCTGCACAGCGGGACCCTCTCCGTCTGAGTTCCAACTTGGCTTTGATACTGTTCTACTTCTCAAGATGTGATTTCCATCCTTACCTGAGGTCCTTCTCTTTCCTTAAAAAGGCTTCTCCTACTTCACGGATTTCGTATTGTTCATTTTGATATTTGAACCTGGGTTCTTTTGGCAATTCCAGCAATTCCATGCAGAATTTGCAGTGGGCAAAGGCCCCAGCAGAGACTGTGGGTGGTGTCCTAGTGAAGGACTGGGGACAGGACTGTCCCTAAGCCCCACAGAGCCGCCCAACAGCTCCCTGTACAGCCCCTGCCCCAGACACCGCCTCCCACCGACCAACCGCCCTCAGGAGGGGGACTCCGTGGCCACCAGCCTGGGCCTGGGGAGGAGCAAGGGCGGGCAGCGGTCAGATCTGTTGCTCTCAGTTACCTGGCCCTGCACTGGGATCTGGGCTGTGTCTCTGGTTTCTGCCGCCACTGGGCGGGGAGGGGGTCTGGAGGTGAAAGCAGAATGGGAAATCTTTCCTCTTGGTTTCTCCTGCTCCATGTCCATCTGCTCCCCTCGCCCTCCACACGTCAGTGAGTGCTGAGCCTCCAGTCCCCTGTCCCCCGGGTCCTGCTCCCTGGTGTGCTTTCGGCAGGGTCCATTTCGGAGAGGGCTGGAGTGCCTGTGTAGCTCACCACCTCGGCCGGAACCAAAGGCTGCACAGTTGTTCTGTCTCTGTGATATCGTAGTCCAGAGATGTCTGATCCATTTGGGGGTTTTGTGGGAATTGATAAAGGAAGATGGTCCATGAGGACTCAGAATCTTCTTTGATGAGTCCAGAGCTCAGCACAAATGGTTCTTGCTCCGGGTTTGGCACACTGCTGCCCCCTCTCAGGCTTCACTGTATCTGGGAAAAGCTTCCCATAGCAAACAGGATGTTTTAGAACATGAAGCAGTTCAGTGTGGAATCTGGGGCCCTTCCCACTCTGCTCTGTTCTTCCCAGAGCAACAGGAGAAGTTTTGGGTTGAGGCTAGAACAAGCCACCACGAGCCGCATGTGAGGACACGAGATGTATCACCAGAGGCTCGTGGTCGTGCAGAGCGGAGCAAGTGCCCAGAGAGCCTCCTCCAGTTGCCCCCAGGCCCCTGGGGCCTGCAGCCTTGGGCCCAGAGCAAGAAGGCCTCCGAACTTCCCACTGCCAGTTGTTGGCAGAGCTGTCAGCTCTCAGGGGTTCTGTCTCGGCCTCTCAGGACGTGGGGCCTCTGTGAAAAGGCCTTTCTAGGATTCAGAACACATCAGAGCCAGAAAGAAGCTTCAGAGATGTTGAGTATAGACAAGGGGAAACCGAGGCCCAGAGCCTACCCATGTCCAAGACTGTGCAGAGCTGGACCAGCGCTGGGCCTCCCCGCCCGAGCCACACAGCTGCCCCTTCTGTGCCCCTGCCACCGAGAGGCCTGGGAGAGCCACCCAGTTCTCCCGCTCTGGACCTCTGGACGGAGGTCACCTCCGCAAGACCCTCCCCCACTCCCTTGCCCTCAGGTACAGGGACTGTCAGTAAGATGTGGAAGACAGGGCCATTGGTACCCTCTGACCTCCGGTCACCTCGCCAGGCGTGACTCACTGCCGTGGGGCACGACACCATCTCCCGGCCTCAGGAATGAGCAAAGAAGGTGTCGGGGGTTCAGGGGAGGCAAGAGACTCAGCCACACAGTGGGGAGCAGCCTGGATGAGCCTGGGCTCTGTAAGCTGGCCCGGCGGCCACGGCGCTGCTCCTGACGCTGGGAGGGGCCAAGCAGGAAGTCTGCGGGTGGTGACAGGGAGTTGGCAGGGCCAGGGTGTCGTCCAGGGAGGCCGGGCTCGGCTGCAGCCCTCGTTCACGCGAGCATCGAGAGGACAGCGGGACAGCGGGCAGCCACTGCTCGGAAACAGCAGGGTCTGACCCACGCACTCAGCTACCCCACACGGGCGTCTCTGCGCCCCAGTTTCCAGCTGGAAGTCCAGGAATGTCGCTGGCAGATGTGGGAGCAGTGTGTAAGTGACTAACGGCTCAGGCCTATTCTTAGGCCGCTGCCACACTGGCGGCTCAGAACTCACGGCGTCACTTCAAGAAGTGTGAACTGTGCTGCTGCTAAACCTGAGAGCTTCTGCCACTTGAACACAAAGATCCCGCGGGAGCAGAGGGCCCCTCGCCGTGTCCCCAACCCTGTTCTGGCTTCTGGAGGGTGGCCTGGAGGTCGGGCAAATCCTCTCCCTGCAGGCAGAGGCAGACAGATGGACAGGAGAAAGCTCTTTGGGCCCATGGACCTGCGGGCGGCGCTCACTTCTGCCCCCCAGTAGGAAGAGTGGCTCCCTCTCCCAGCAGGGCTTGCAGTCCAGGGGATCACCATCCTGGGGGGCCTCTGCGCATCTCTCCAGCCCAGCGTTCCTAGTGCCTCTGCCTGCCACCTCGTTCCTCCCACATCGCACCTGCAAAGTGGCAAGGTTCAGACGTGGCCTCTGACTTCAAAGGCCCAGTCCTGGGCTCAGCAAGTCACACAAAGGGCAGAAAACACAGCCCACTTCCCTCCCCCGACATTCCCATCCTTCCTGTGGGTCATCTGCACCACGCCTCCCCTCCCTGAGTGCACAGAGCAAGCCACCTTCCTCTGTCCCAGGCCACAGCCCCCTGCAGGCATCATCCACCCAGAGCACCTACACCAGCCCGGACCCCACCTTCCACAGAACGTGCGCCCCTGCTGGCCCCTGGCACTTGACCCAAAGCCCTCTCAAGGGCCCTGAGCAAGGACATGCTGAGGGCCGGCGGCCTCCACTCTGTGGGGAGATGTTTGCATCCAGTCCTGTTGGGTGTCCCAAGCCCCACCCAGTCACGTGGCCTGGAGTGCCCTGTGTCGCAGGCTTCCATGGTGGCCATGCGAGGCCACAGCTCAGGGTGTTCCCCGCCCCCACCATGTCTTACAGGCTGGTCGCCCAGATTCACGACGAGCTGCTGTTTGAGGTGGAAGAGCCACAGATTCTCGAGTTTGCAGGTGAGCCCACCACACACAGCACCTTCCACTTCTCAGAAAGCTAAGGCCACTCCCGCTGCCCCTCCCTGCCCCGTGCTGAGGGAACCTACCCCACCCTGGCCACGCCCCAGTCCTCCCTGTGGGGCCTGCCTCAGCTTCAGGGCTCCTAGATAACATGGATTCCCCTTCTGGACTTGCTGGCCTTGTGGCCCTTGGTCCCAGACTGCAGACTCCATCCTACCGTGGGGACTGCCTCCCTTGGTAGGGTGGTTCCCAGCACAGATGGTATTTCCCCAGTTGGGGGAGGGGGCCAGGGTCCTGCCTCCACCCTTAGGAAGCACCTGGACACCCCTGCAGCTCCCCAGCATGGCCCAGGTTGGGTGTGGGGGGCATGCTTCCCTCCCAGGGACCCAGCAGCCCTCTGACCCAACCTCCTGCCCCCCCTACAACCATCTACACAGTGCAGAGAAGGAAACAAGGTCAAGGAGCTCAGGTGCACATCCCTCGGTAGCCACTGGCCCACTCCAGGCACCCAGAGACGGATCCTCAGGGAGCTGGCCCGTTAAGCCTGCAGCCAGGGAGGGAAGAACCACTCCTTCAGGGGGTCTTTCTATCACAATATTTGTATCAAAAATTGCAGATAATTTAGTAGGATGGAATGAAGTATTTGTTGATCAAAGGGAGAAAAGTGTTCTGAGCAAACTCCGAGAAACACTGAGCCAGCAGACCCCTCCCTTGCCTGGGCTGCTCCCTGTCTCAGGGTTGGAGGGCAACTGAGGCCACGTGGCTGGCCCAGCCCACCAGCACCACACAGCTGCCCTTCCAGGATTTGCCATCACATGCAAGTTCATGGGCATTTGGTGGGAGCATGGGTACTCCTGCCCATGCTGTGCCAGCCAGGGTGGCCCAACGTTCCCTCCTCCTCCCAGCACCAAAGCCTCTGGACAGAGCTGGAGGCCCCCAGCACCCCCCACTGCCCAGGCCCTCACTGGCTGAGCCTGGTGCTGGTGGGGAGTTGCTCAGCAACCACGGCTGGGGCAGGCCCGGGCACGGACCCTGTCCAACACACCAACGCAGCAGGTGGAGGAAGTAGGGTGCCCAGTCCTCTTTGAGCATTGCTTATAAAGACAAAAACCATAAAAGTCACATGTATAGGTGACCTTTTACAGGATTGGTATTGGTGTTGCTTAAACTGTGCTGTCTATGGGGGATTGGCTACTTTGTCTAGGGGATTTTTGCCAGCTGTTTGCTCAACGGCTGCAGTTGCTGACCTGCACTTTTAATTAGTCGCCAGGTCCAGCGAATTTCCAAACCGGTTCCTTGATGGATTACCAAACCTGGTTTCTTAGGGAATTGCATAAAATGGCTCCCTTTACCCAAGATGGCGTTACTTTGGCTCTTCACAGCCACAGGTGATACCAGGGCTGCTGGACCCACCGGCGTGGCTGGCCGTGTGGACTCAGGGAATAACTGCAGAGCCTGGGGGCCAGGACAGGGCTGGGACCTGGGCATTCCCATGACAGCCCCATCTCTGTCCAGAGGGCTTGGGGCTGCCCCTCTCCCCCTCTTCCCTCTGTTCCAGCTCTAGTCAGGGGGACCATGGAGGCCCTTCGGGACATGCCAGCCTTGCAGCTGCAGGTGAGGGGGAAGGGGCAGGGAGGCAGGGAGGTCCCATGCAGCTCTGCAGGCTCCCTCCAACTGGCCACTCTCAACCAGTGCCTCCCAGACAGGAGAGTTGGGTCCAGCTCCCAGAGGACCAAGAGACAGGATGCAGGGCACAGGCAGCCCCCGAGCCTCTAGACTGCTGCCCTCCTCCACTGCCCTGTGGTTCCCGGAGGCCCAACCCCCACCTTCAGTCCTGCAGGGAACAGAGGGGCAGCAATGGGCAGCCGCTGTCCTCCCTCCCTGTCAAGAGGGAGCTGTTGCACCATGGTCCAGGGCCTTGGCAAGTTCCCACTCAGGGTTAGGGTCCCTGGGAGGGCTCCCTCAGACCCCGTTTGGCATCTCTCCTGTAAGGCACCTGCAGGCCTGCTCCCTGGCAGAGGCCTAGGTAGGTCAGCTGGGCAGCTCAGCCACGGTTGGGGTATTAGGGTCTGGGAATGCTTGTCTGCCTGTCCCTGTGAGTGTGTGGCCATGTCGAATCACGTCTTTGGGCCAAATGGCTGCCTGGTGCTGGGGACCCCTGCCCACCTGGGGGAAGGGTGAGCCTGGGCCTGGAACTGACCACTGCTGCCACCCGCAGGTGCCCCTGAAGGTGAGCCTGAGTGCTGGCCAGTCGTGGGGCCACCTGGTGCCACTGCAGGAGGGCCCCGGGCCCTTGGCCCAGCCCACGTCCTGCTGAGTCTCCAAGTAACCACCCTGCCACCGCCAGCCTCCTTGTCAGCACCTACCCTGTGTGTGCATTTTTCGCCTTCATTTTGTCTGTAGCCCCAGGCAACAGTGGGAGGAGAGAACTGGTTTCCACCAGCCCATTGTGTGGCCTTCCCCAAGGTCAACACTGGGTGCTTAGCATGGGCTCCCAGTGAGAGTCAGTGGTGGAGAGGGCCACATCCATCCCCTGGGCTGTCCCCCGGAGTAAAAGCCTTTTCAAAGCAGACCGAGTCTCTGTGCAAATGAATTCTTCTGGTGGATGGGAGATGCCATGCCCACACCCCTGAGCCACTCCACTTGGCCCAGAGCTGAGCGGCTGAGACAGAAGCAGCCTGCCCGGCCCACAGCAGGGGCTCCCGGCCTTCTCCCACAGAGCCCAGGCTGCGTTCCACCAGGTCCACAGCTGCTCAGCACCTAGCCGGTGCCCCAGGAGCTGCCAGCAGCCTGGAGGCCCTCCCTGCCCACCAGAGCTCCCCGCAGCCACGGCGGGCCCCTTCCTCCCAGGCTGCCCTGATGGCTGCCAAGGTGCAGAGAACAAGCACAGAGGGGCAGGCATGGGTTCTGTGCTCTCAGCCGGGCCAGGCTGTCCAGGCCTCTGGAGTGAGCGCTCCTGGGTGCCCCCAGCCTCCCCACGAACCTCCTGCTGGCCCGACCAGGCCCTGGGAGCCAGCCAGCTCCCCGACTCTCCTCTCAAAGTGGCTCTCCCAGACTATGCACCCCAACAGCCTCACGGTGGCCCCCATTGCACAGTGGGGACACAGAGGGACAGAAAGTTTACATCATTGTACAAGCCCACTTGGGTAGTCGGTGCCCAGCCATTCCCGCACCTCTGCTCTTCCACACAGCCCTGCAAAGATCCCCTGGGGGTCCAGCCTCCAGGTCATCCAGGCATCCCAGGGTCTCCTCTCCCACGTGCCTCCCTGTCTGGGTTCTGAGGGCCCGTGCAGCACCTGTTGGGCTGGGGGACATGTGCGAGGCACCCCCTCCAGCAGGCACCAGAGCTGCTCAGGTAGGTGGTGGCCCGGCTTCAGCCTCCTGTGCTAAGCCCACATCTCTGCTTACCGTGCCCAGCCCTACTTTTCTCGTGGCCTCAAGGTATTGTCACTGTCTTCATGGGATGCATAAGCATCTGTATGGCCAGGCCTGACTACTGTGTGATGAAACGTTCTAGAATCTGGAGAGCTGAACCCCTCCATGCCAGCTGGGGGCATGTGTTCCATGTCCCTGTGCCTGTGTACATGTGGGTGGCCTTGCCTACAGGGGGCCTGTCTTCACGCGGTCAGCTCAGAGACACAGCCACTGCTGGGCTGCACACTGGCCCCAGGCTGATGTCCAAACACTGGCCCGCAGAAGCCAGCCCCACAGGCTGCAAGGCCGCAGACGCTGCTTTTGACTTCAGTGATCCTAGAGCCTGCCCGAAGCCCTTCCTGCAGTAGGAGGCCGACCCTGGGGACAGGATGAGCTGAGGCCGCTCCTCCCACAATGGAAAGGCCCCCATGGGGAGCTGTCTAGAGCTGGACAGTACCTCACTGTCCCCAGCACCACCCCCCATGACATCCTCCCTCAGACCTCAGGATGGAGGTGGGCCTGCTGCCATCACCTGGACCACTCAGACCTGAGTTGCTCCCTGGTGGTGCCAAGTGGGCAGGCGGAGCCCGGCCAAGGTGGCCAGCACAGAGCCAGTGGCCTCGGCTTCAGAGGGCACCCCGGCACCCACCCCCACCCCCAAGGAGGAGTCCAGCATCTCCAGAAAAGCAGCCCTTCCTGGCCAAGTGCCAGGCAGGGGCGCCTTAAGAACTCACAGGAGTCCAATTCCGTCAACTCTGGTTTTATTGAAAAACAGCAGCACTGGGGGCTGAGTAGGCAGCCAGGCCCACAGCACCCCATCCCCACTGCTCACACACCAACAGGAAGCCGGAGACCCCCACCCACCCTGGCCCCACGGCCTGTCCCCTCCACCCCTCTGGGCCTTCTCAAAGGTTCTAGCATAACCCGGGGTCTCAGGACAGTTGCCACAATCGTGGGCTCATGGACAGTAAGCCACAGGAAGTGCACCCCACCACCACGACCCGATCTGCTCTCTGCTTGCCCAAAGACACAGCGTTCACAGCAGCTGTGGTCCAACAGCCTGACCCAGGGGACACCATGTCATCATGTCTGATCTCGGCTGGTCTGGCTGACCACAGCCAGCCCCCTTACACACCAAGAGACCCAGGCAAAGGCTCATCCCGGGCCCCCACTTCCCACAGACCTGTCCAGCCCCTCCACGGGGGGTGGGGGGCACTACATTCAAGGTCCCCTGGGCCCTGAGGCAGGCCTGGGAGAAGGAAGCACAGCACCCAGCCAGGACCCTGCCGTTCAGCATGGGGCTCAGCACGGGGCTCAGCACCGGCCCACACATGCAGCAGCAGGAGGTCCCCTCCCTGTCACCACGTACTTACACTCATGTGCACACACGTGCAGGTCCACACAGGCATGTGTGTGCACACGCACACACACACAGCACACACACGTGTATGCACACGTGCATGATGCGCACACACACAGGCACACACACACAGACACACCCCTTCTTCAAAATGGCTAATTATTGCTGTTAAAAAAAAATACATCCAACAATGGCAGGTCGGGGTCCCTCCTCCCCCACCCTAGGCCCTGGGCTGCCCCACACACGGCACGAAAGAGCAAACATTCCAGGATCTGCCCCACACCCAGCCCAGAATACAAGCCCCAGAAGGCCTTAGCCAAAGGCCCACCAGCACAGGAACACTGGCTGTGGCCAAAACAGTCATGAAAGCAGCTTCAAACGGACACAGGGTCCATGTTGCCCACCTGCTGGGGAGGGGGACCAGGCTCCCAAGGCTCGGGAGCCACTGTCAGCCATTCCCTGGACACAGACAGGGGGGTGGCTCTGCTGCTCAGCCCCTGGCCTAGTCCCAGCCCAGCGAGGGGCCGAGGCTCAAAGCCACATAGGGCAGGCAGGACAGGCAGGGGCAGACTAGGGCAGGCAGGGGCGGGCAGGGGCAGGCCAGGGTGGGCAGGGGCAGGCCAGGGATGGGCAGAAGCGGGCCACAGCCGGCCAGGGCAGGCAGGGGCAGGCCAGGGTGGCAGGGGTGGGCAGGGGCAGGCAAGGGGGGCTGGGGCAGGCAGGGACAGGGCAGGGTGGGCAGGGACAGTCAGGAGTAGGCCAGGGAGGCAGGGGTGGGCAGGGGTGGACACTCACACTGCCAGCGTGACTCGCTGTGGCCCGAGAGCCTCCGGAGCACTTGCCAGATTCCCAAGGAAGCCATGTGAAGAGCAGCCCCCAGCCTGTCCCCTGAAAAGGTCTTCTCTGAGGAAGGATACCCAGGCCAGAATGGGGGTTGCCCGAGGACCTCGTGTCCTCAGCCCAGCTGTAGGGCCACCACACCCCCTTCCTTGAGACAGGCTGGCCCATCTCTCTGCCCCATTCACCCAAGAGGAGCAATGGGAAACCAGGCTGGACGTGGGTACGGGGGAGAGGGGAATAACCTCGGCACCCGCAGACAACCCCAGCTCTCCTCAGACCCCATCCCTGGGCAGTGGGTGCTGCCCCAGAGACACTAGTGACGCTGGGCCATCCCGAGAGGCTAGAGCTCTGAGCTGCACTGCATCCCACTGCCCCAAGCTGCCCACTGGGCTTGTGTTCCAGGCTCATCCAACAAAGTATTCTGGAACACTCCACCTCCCGCTTCCCATCCCAAAACAGAGGCTTCCAAAAGTCCTAGAAGCCCTGTCTCCTGAGCATGGGGGCCATGCCTGGGGGCCTGCTTTCCCAAGGCCTCAGCAGGAGCCACTGGGGGAGGCTCAGGAGGCCAGCAGGGAGGGGATGGCACCCAGGGCCTGCCAATGCAGAGAGCTGCCCAGACACACCACTGAGTGGAACCCCAGGCAGGTGCTTCACAGAGGTAGAAGTATTAACATCGGAATTTCTACAAATGTATAAAATTCACATCTCGGTGCACATTTGTGGAGGAGTTAGCTCCCAGGCTGGAGGGAAGTGGCCAGCCAGGGATAGGTGTCCCCTACAAGTGTGCCCAGCCTCTGGCCCCAGGAAAAGATGGGGGATCTGCTCCCCTGGTGATCTTGGGGGCTGCCAAGCCACAAACGGGCCAGGCCAAGGCCCTGTCCCAAGCACAGGGTGCACCCAGCTGGTGCCACAGGCTATACCAGACTGGGAAAGACACTGCAGCCCCCCACCCCCAGCCCATATATCCTACACAAACAGACAGATACCAGCAGGACAGGGGAGGGCCACATGTCTGCCCAGGAGCAACTGGGGCCACGTGCTTTGGTCAATATCCCCCAGATGCTGGCAGCTCCGGCCCCCACCAACATGTCCCCACACCAGGGACCCCACGCTCCAAAGGCACAGGATCAACGGAAGCCAGAAGCCACAGCACCCCCAGGCTCCCACTGACAAGACACCACCCACCAGGCTGGGCCCATGTGGCGCCCACCTGTCCTACCTGCCCCGCCAGGCCTCAGACCAGCCATAGCCCCCAACATTCCCCACGCCAGCCAAGGCCACCCAAGCCAAAACCAAACTAAACAGAAAGAGGAAAAAGGCACAACTGTTTGTTTTCCATTTTGCTAAAACACTTTACGTCTGTCTGTATAATCCAGATTAACAAAATCTGAGAGCTGCAAGAAAATAGGGTGCCGATTTCTGTACAGTCTACAAAACCCCCGTCCCCAAGCAGGGACCGGACGCCACCAGGGAGAAATGTACAGGGGAGAGCGGGGTCTGTACAATGTTCTACGAATATCTCGTTTGCAGACAGCAAGAAAGGCCCCTTGGGACACTGGGCTCACTTCACGCATTTGTTTGTTCTCGAAGCGCCTGAGAATGTCCCCTCTGTGTCCCCTACGTGGGACCCAGCTGCATGGCGCACTATGCCTGCCACTCCCTCCTCCCCCCTCCTGAAATAGAGGGGCCTCAGTGGGCACCAAGGGCCCTCCTGCCACCAGGGTCGGGTCCAGGCTCACAAGCTGGACATGTGGCCACTGCCAACGACCCCGTTCCTCCACCCACCCAGGCCACCCCACACCTGACCGCCACGTCCCACCCCGAAAGGAGAGGCCGGGAGCACGGCCAGGCTGCCATGCCCGTCCCCCCGGGCCAAGGTGTGCAGCACTCACTCCTCCCAGGGTCAGCAAGGAAATTGCTGCCATCGCTGACCTCTGTCCCACAAGTTGAGGCTAGACGGGCGCAGCCCAGAGCCTCCTCATAGACCAGAAATGCTCTTTGAGGGAAAGAATGCTAAGTCAGGGTCTCGCTCCAGATTTCAAAATCTGAAACCCTCTACCCACCCGGCCACCCGCCCCCAACAAAACTGGGCCAGAAATAGTGCATATTCTAGACCACACAGGTGTGTGTGTGTGCACGCGTGTGTGTTAAGGTATCAACTACCATTTTGTCCCAAGAATTAAAGTCATGCAGAGTGCTATTCTGTCTAAATAACTTATTAAAAAATAGGTCGGTTTCAGGCTGGGAGAAGCTGTGGGCTTGGTGGTGTGGGCAGCGGCCTGGCTTAGGAAGATTCACAGGGCAGAGCCCGTGAGCCATGAGGCAGAGCGGTCCTCGGGGAGGTCTGGGAAAGGCCACCATCATCCAGCTGGGCCTGGGGGGAGGCAACTGCACCACCGCGTCCCCACCCTGCTCTCCTAAAGGACCCTGGCCAGGCTGGCCAGAGGTGGCTGCGGGGACCACACCTGGATGATGACGCCATCAGCGAAGCCCGGGTGGGGGAGGGGCAGGAACCAAAAGGAAAGAAATGTGACTTGGTGTAAAAGCAGAGCTGGGACGGGGGCAGCAGGGGCGATGAGAGGCAGGCGAGCCCTCCCGAGCGCAGGTGGGCAGCCACGGCTGGCTGGTGAGCTGGACAAGGGCACTGCCCGGTGTTGGCCCAGGCTGAGTGGGGCGGCAGGGGAGGGGGCCGTGGGCATGCGGCAGCCAGGACATGTCCTCAGCATGCACGGAGCGAAGCGGGGCCCGTGGCCAGCTCGGTGCCCCGCGGGCCAGTGGCCGGCCAGCCCAGCAGGCCTGGCCTCCCGGAGCCACAGCCTGGCTGGCGGCCGGGGGTCTGCCGGGTGGGGGCCATGCCACAGAGGCTCTGTGCTCGGTGGGCCTGGAGGGGCCCCACGCACAGGCTGAGCAGCCACGTGGGCCCATGGCGGTCCATGCTGTCACTCTTCAAGACGCAGCCCCAGCAGGCTGGGGGGGGGCGGGGGGCGAGGGACCGGGGCTACACACAACCAGCCCTGACAGTGTCACAGAGGAGCCACGGCCCCACGCCCCCGGGAGAGCCAGCCAGAGAACCGCGTGATGGTGGAAAGGAAACACCCACCACAAACGCCAAGGGGAGCGCCTGCAAGCGGGCCCGGGCGGTGGGCAGGCGGGCACGGGCGGACGGGGTGGCCGGGCAGCAGGTGGGTGGCGGACAGGCAGCGCTCACTCCTCGCGCAGCTGCAGGCGGTAGCGATGGTAGCGGACCTGGAAGAAGAGGCGCTCGGCCAGCGACAGGGTCATGCCGGGCAGCACGTAGTGGTCACTCGAGCCCATGTGTCTGAAGCCCAGGGACTCGTAGAGCTTGTGTGCGGCCACCTTGACGGCCGTCGTGCCCAACACCACCGCCGAGTAGTTGTGAACAAGTGCGAACTCCAGCACCTTGCGGCCCAGCGCCTTGGCGATGCCCTTGCCACGGAAACGTGAGTCCACGGACATGCGCAGCAGCTCCACGGTGTTGTCTGCCTCGTGGGCCCGTGCCGCCACGATGCCCACAACGTTGCCGTCCAGCACAGCCACCCAGAAGCAGGAGCCTGCAGGGACATGGCCGTCAGGGCTGTGGCATGACAAAGTCGCCCCTCCGGGGCCCTCGGTGCAGAAAGAGCTGGCCCCAACCTGCCTGCTGTCCACAGAGGCCCCTGCCCTAGGCCTGAGGCCAGGCAGACAAGAGCTCCAGGGCCAGAGTCCCTCCCCCAAGTGGCAAAGAGCTGGGCAACCCTCAGCCATGCAGACCCTTCCTCTGCCCAGCTACCCTTGAGCGGATGCCTGGATGGCCATGGATGGCCACAGACAGGCCCTGGCTCCCAGCCACTCAGGGCCCACCACACTTGTCCCCATGCATCCACACCAAGGAGCCAGAGAGAGACAGGTGCCACGAGGGGACCTCCAGAAGGACCCCTCTGGGAGCCATGCCCTAGGGGCTTCAGGAGGTCCTGTGGCCTCCACACTCCTGGGTTAGGAGCTGCTGAGCCTGGGAGCCCCATGGCCTGCTTGGATCGGGACACAGAAGCAGGCCCTTGGCAGGCTCTGAGGACGGTCCAAGTGGAGAACCAGGACGGATGGTCACCACTGCATACCTCCCACTGACACTGGCCTCTCCTGGGCAGGAGTCCAGTGGCCAAGCCAGCTGTCCCCACCCATGGCCTGGACCAATCACGGCCCAACCAGGGCAGGGAGAGGAAGAAGATGGCCAAAGGGGGATAGGAGAGAAATAAGAAGAGAGAGAATGAACGTGGGTGGGGAGACCTGCAGGGCATGAGAGTCTGGTCACCTCTGCTGACCATCGGCCCAGGGGCCCCAGAAGGCAGAGGCTGGCCAACAGGAGTGCTTGCACTGAGGAGCCCCACCTACATTCACCCTGCCCACGACCACTCCAACCCCACAGCCATGTCTGCCACCAACCACCCCCACCTGCTTTCCTTGAGCTGCCACACTCTCCCCCATTAAGGTTCTGCACCAACCTTGCCCCTCCACCTAACCCCCAAGGGTCCCCCACTGTCCTGTCTGCCAGCATCAGCTGGGCAGGAGGGGCCTCTGTCCCCTTCACCACCATACCTGGAGACCTGGCATTCACCCTGAGCTCGGCAGTGGCTGAGGGCCCGTTGCCCAGATGGACCCCCCCCAATAGCTGGCCTGCCCTCCATCCAGGGTTTCTGACTCCCCCCACACACCCAGGTCAGACCAAGTCTTCCAATCCCCTGAGTAGCCTGGCCCTGGCCTCTGCGGTCCAGCCTCCCTGCCTCAGTGGAACCTTCCTGCAAATTAGCAGGTGTCCCAGGAGGGTGAGCCCCACCCCACGCCCAGGGAGACTGTGGCCCAGAAGAGCAGGGTTCTCATGCTGCCCCTGCCCCCCCCCCCCGAGTCCCCTTCTGCTTTAGCAGCCTGGACCTGGGCACCAGTGAGGTGGGGCTGGCCCTTGCACTCCCTCCTACACAAGGCAACTCCTTGGAGGCTAATAAGCTGAGTTCAAGCTTACAAAAGGGTCGAAGAGAACCCAAGGTGCCAAAGCCTGGCAGGGGTGGGAATGGGAGGGTAGGCAGGGTACCACAAGATAGGCCGGCTCGCTGGGAGCCAGCGGGCATGGGAGCTGGCAGTGCCAAGGTGGGGCACCCCTGCACTAGGATGCCGTGACCCTCTCGTCCCCTGCTGCCCTTCTGTAGCCCTCAGCAGGCTCCTCTATGCCCTCACCAACTGCTGGGGCCCACAATGTTCCATCTCCCCAGCCTGGGAACCCTCTGGCACCTGGGACACTCTCACATCCCAGAGGGCAGAGACAAAGCCTCCCTTCTCTGGCTCCGGATGTGAAGGAAATCCTGGGGTCCAGCCTCCTAGGACCCGGCCTGCCTTGGGCTCAGCCTGGACAACCAGAACAGCCCCCAAGGAGCTGCAGGCGGCTCCAGACCAGACCCAGCCCCTCCTTGTACAGAAGGCCAGGGTGCTGGGCCAAGACCCTCTGCCTCACTGAGTGGCCCCAAAACCAGTCATGGGGACTCAACATCCCTGCTCTTCTAGGGCTCCCAGCCCTCAGAGACCCCCCAGAACCCTCTCCCCACCAGGAAGCCCTCTGCGCCTGGCACTCCAGGCCAGCCCTACCCCCGGCAAAGCACAGCAAACCCCAGCCCCTCCGTGAGCTCCAGGGAAACGCATCGTGCAATCAGCAGGGAGAGCAGAGCTGGGACACCTGGCAGCCCCTCTTCCCAGGATGCAGGACAGGGGCCCAGCGTCTGTCTGCGTGCACACTCAGGGGCCTTGCCTCAGCACCCAGGACCTAGTTCTGCCGCCCCCCCAACCCTGCCGGCCTGCTGCACCCCCAACCCATGGCCAGACCCCTCCCTGACTTCCAAGGCATGTCCCCGGGGGTGCAGCATCTTTGGCCCACCCAGGCCTGGCCATCCCCCCTCACCCCTGCCCCCGAAGGCCTGTCTGTCCAAGGTGCTTGGGGTTAGGGCAGCCCCCCAACAGGAGGGGCTGCGCAAGGGCAAGAGGAGCTGGGGAGGGGACAGGATGGGGCTGGAGCGGAAGGCTCACCCGGGGGCTTCATGTAGTACTGCTCGATGTCAGCCATGTCCGTGTGCAGGGCGCAGTCCAGGTAAGCCAGGACCACCTTCCGGCTGTAGTAGTAGCGGAGGCCCAGCAGCCCGGCCGGCACCAGACACGTCAGCAGCAGTGAGCGGGTCAGGGCGAAACACAGCACTGCAGGGGGAGGACAGCTGGGTGAGCCACGGACACCACCAGGCCGACAGGGGACCCCCCCCCCACCTGCCGGCTCCCTGCTAAATATGCCAGCCAGACACAGGCACAAAGAGACCTCGCCAAAGGTGCCACGACTGTCTCCCTGGAGGAGTGCTGGGCCAGCCTGCCTGCTCCTGTTGCTGACCAGGAATCTGACATCACAGGACTTCTGAACATCCTGAGCACAGCAGGAGCCTCTGGGCAGGCTGACCTCAATGGCCAGGGGCAACAGCCCCAGACAGGGTTGGGGGGCATGCCCCCCCCATGTGGGCCCCCATCCCTGGAAGGGACTTTGCATATACTCTTGCCACTCTAGCCAGAGGGGAAGCTCCCAAGCCCCTGCAGGCGGTCTCACCTCTGCAAAAGTGGGGAGATGGAAGGGACACCTTTCAGCAGAAGGCCCCAGGACCACCTTCTCCCCAGGGCCAGCCCGGGGGGGGGGGGGGGGGGGGGTTATGAGGAGGGCCCGAAGAGAGGGAAGCCCGAGATTGCTTCCAGATTCATCAGGGCGGCCGGAGCCCACAAGCCTACAGCGAAAGTCACTTTTGCTGCATGACCTTGGGAAAGTAACAAGCCCCAGCCTCAAGCTCCTCACCTGTGAAATGGGGACAACCACCCTCCGGGGCCTCAGGAGGGAGAGGCCTCAAAGCCCTGCGGGGGGCTGCCCCCCACCCCCTCACTGCCTCCTCGGTGCTAGCCCTCCCCCGGCACCCCGGGGAGCTGGCTGTCTTCCCCTCATAAATTAGCACTTGGAGCCGCCGAGGCAGCCTCCCCCGCCCCGCGGATTATATATAGTTCACGCGCCAGGCGCGGAGCCTCAGCCTCTGGCGCTACCTGCCGCCACCCCGCCCCCACCTGCGATGACCCGGGAAGGGACCGGGCCGGCGGGACCGCACAGAATGGGGACGCGGGCGGCGACCCCGACCCTCTCCCGGCCCGCAGCCCCCCTCCCTCCGCCGGCGATCGTTCCCACGCCCCGGCCCGGCGCGCCTTGGCCGGGAGCCCGGACGCCACCACCGGTGGCCACCTCGCCCCAGGCCGCCGCAGAAAGCCGGTGGCGCGCGGGTGCGCGTCGGGGCGCGAGCGAGGGCCCCCCCGCCCCGAGGGGGCCCGCGGGGGGTCTGCTTCCCTCCCAGGCCGAGTCCCGGACGGGCACGGGAGCGCTGCCAGGCCCGGGCCCCGAGGTGGGGGCGAGCGGGGCCGAGGGCGCCCGGCGCGTCTGTCCCCGGAGGGGCCAGGCGGAGCGCGCCGGGGCCCCCCCGCGCACTGACCGGCCAGCAGGGCGTAGAGCAGCTGCGTGCGCGGGTGCTGCCGCAGGCCGCGGAAGGCGGTGTTGGGGATGCGCTCCATGATGCCGTCGTAGAAGATGCGGCGCGCCGCCTCCTGCTCCGCCGCGCGGATCTCGCGGATGTACACGCCGCGCCCCCCCGGCGGCCCCGCGCCCCCCGCGCCGCCGCGGGGCTGGGGGCCGGGCGGGGGCGCGGCGGGCGCG
>ML101464.1:39414-50039 GCA_003697995.1 Taxidea taxus jeffersonii | reverse complement strand
GGGAAGCTCAGACAATACCACTGTGACCATATGATGTAGCGGAGCAGACCAGGTTGGTGAGTGGGTAGAAAAATCCTCTTTGCAAGGCGTTCAAACCATCTTTGCAAAGTGGGAGGGTCACAAAGTCAGAAAGTCGCCTTTGCAAGTCACGTCTCATCCACACCACCCTTCACAGCGAGGGTGACTGCCCTTTCCTACTTAGGGGCCCAGCAGCCGTGGCAGGGAAGCTGGGCCCACAGCCTGGGCTCCACCTTCCACCAGCTCCCAGCCAAGCAGGAGACAGAACACACACGGGGGACACCAGGAAAGCAGAGATACCTACCCCCTCCCATGCATTAGGAAAAGGGTCCAACGAGGGAGCAACCGCTCCCCTTTCCCACCTCGGGAAAGGGCATGGGGAAAAAAACACAACCATTCAAACCCTGGGTCCACACTTTACCAGCTGCGTGACCCTGGGTGAGCCACAGTCTTTCCTGGGCTTGTGAAAGGCTCATAAAACCAGCGACCCTAAGCACATGCCACGAGGGAGATAACTCAGTAAGGGACTCTCCTGTTCCCTGTTGTGCTCAACATTCCTTAGCTGCCAACAGGAGACAATGATCCCTCCTCCGTAGTGCTGTCGCAAGGATTTAGAAGATGACATTAAGTAAAGAGAGTCTAAAAAGACAAGACAACTAAAAGCGGTTTGCAATCCCTGATTGGATCCTGGTTTGGAAGGAAGAAAAGAAGAAAAACTATAAAGGACATCATAGGGACGACAGCGGAAATGCTGGTAGCATCCCACAGTGGTGTTGAATTCCCAGGCCCAACAGCAGTGTCCTGGTTGGACAGGAAAGGGTCCCTGTTCTTAGGAGGCACATACTGTAGTACCTAGAGGCAGGAGACCCGACCCCTGCCAGTGACCCTCAAATGGTTCAGAAACAATGACACAAACCAAACACAGGAAGAAAATGAACAGGGTAAGAGGTCAGCCACGGACCAGCCAGACCAGCGAACGGTCCTCTTACAGCTGCCTACGGATCTGAAATTTCTGCAGCTACAAAGCAGGACCACCGAGGGCTCGAAGTGCATTCCCAATCTGTCCCCACACGCTGGCACCCAAGGCAAGCCCCCAGCCCCTCTGCATCCCTGCCTCACCTCCCCACCCCCCATGCCGCTGACCTGGCTGCAGCACCCTGATCTCCAGGAGGTTGGAGGTCCGCTCTGCCAGCCGCGTCCAGCTGTTGTTGTAATTCCTCCGCCACAGCTCAGCCACACACTGGTACTTGCCCGCCTCGGTGTCGCTGGCCCGGCTGATGCTCAGGCGCACGTTGTTGCTCGACTCGGCCTTCTCGATGGCCGTTCGGGTTCGGAAACTGGAGGACCTGTCCCCCCACTGGACTCCTCCATCCCGGGTGAAGGTCACCAGGTCATGGAACTCGAGGGTGCCTACTGGCTGGAACCGCCACGTCACTGACACGGGGACCCGGGCCGGGTAGTGGGGTTTGATGATGCACTGCAGGTCGAAGGAGTCACTGTAGGTCACGCCCGGCGTGCGGGAGATAGCTGTGACCGCGAAGCCCATTTCTGCGGAGAGAGCAGAGACTCTAGCTGTAGGAGGGAGGGGGGACACCTGGCTTTCTCAGGGCAGCGTGCCGCAGCAATGGGACTGCTGGCAAAGCGAACAGAGAACAGCCAAGGCTCTGGGTCTCTCCTGATGCCCGGGCCATGGCTACTTTGGATCTCACGTGGAAGCACAAGCCCAGAAGCTCTCAAGAGCCCCCAGACAGAGGCCAGAGGCAATTCTCCTTGAGCAGCACTGAGCAAGTCCCTCCCAGTGAAACCTTCATTTCCATCTGCCTCCCATCAGTCCCCTCGCAGGAACTGAGGTTTGTAGGCAGAGCCTATCCTAGAAATCTTGGGATCCCAGGCTAAAACAGGAGAAAAGCGGTGCCTGGGTGGCTCAGTTAAGCGTCTGCCTTCAACTGAGGTCGTGATCTCAGGGTCCTGGGATCAAGCCCTGCATCGGGCTCCCTGCTCAGTAGGAAGTCTGCTGCTCCCTCTCCCTATGCCTGCAGCTCCCCTGCTTGCGCTCTCTAAAAAATAAAATCCTAGGGACGCCTGGGTGGCTCAGTTGGTTAAGCGGCTGCCTTCAGCTCAGGTCATGATCCCAGCGTCCTGGGATCGAGTCCCACATCGGGCTCCTTGCTCGGCAGGGAGCCTGCTTCTCCCTCTGCCTCTGCCTGCCTCTCTGTCTGCCTGTGCTTGTGCTCTCGCTCTCTCTCTAACAAATAAATAAATAAACTCTTTAAAAAAATAAAAATAAAAATAAAATAAAATCCTAAAAAAAAAACAGGAGAAAAAAGCCCCCAAGCCAACTTCATTCATTGCCTATAAGGTGGACACACCCTCTAGCCCTGACGCCTCCCGTCTGGTCTGCAGCACATCAGGGCTGGAGAACGTGAAGGCAAATGGCAGGACATGTCCCACGTTCCTGGGCTGGACAGTGGAGGTTCGTTCACCCGTCCTTCTTTCACTTTTCTTATGAAATTCAAGGGAGATAGGCAGTGAGGGAGCCACAGCATGTGGCCAGACCTTGACAGGTGGGGACTTGGGGTGAGGTGGGCTTCTGCAGTCACAGTAAGCTGTGTGGCTCCCAATACTCCTTACGGACGGCCAGCTGACTAGTCCCTGACACCAGCTCCTCAGTGGGCGCTATCTGACTTCCCTCACCTTGAAACACTACTTAACATTAATACACTGGTTATGATCATAAAACCAGGGTCAGCCAGTATGTACGGAGCGCCGTGCACCAGGCATGCTGCCAATGGCTGTGTTTCTGCCACACTTCACTGAATCCTCAAAATGACCTCGTAGGACAAGGCAGCGCACCATCCATTTCTTATGGGTGAGGAAGGGGCATGGAGAAGTGAAATGAATTGCCCATGGTCAAGCTGCTAGCCAGTGGCAGTCAGGTGGTGTTATCCACGGGAAGGGGTTAAAGGCACAGACCCCTGAGCCAGATGCCCGACGGTGACACTTCTAGCTATGCGACAGCACCAAGTTATTTCACTTCTCTCCACCTCTATTTCCCCATCCATAAAATGGGTCCTTGTGAGGATGAAATGAGTTAACATTTGCAACATACTGGCATGGAATAGTACTTGGCCCATGCCTATTCTGTCATATATGTCATTTGCTGGAAAAAAAATGCACATAAAGGAAAGTATTTCAAATTCTGTGGGTAAAAAACCACGCACAGAAGGAGTTTTTTAGATTTGTGTAGGGAAGTTAAGACAGCAAATAGGTTGGCATAATTTGCTGAAAACTCTGGATTTTCAGTTTGGATTTCATAAGCTATCTTTATGTATCCTTTTAAAAAAAGGTTAAGACCCAGAGATCCAATCTTAAGCCTGAAGTGGTTGTGGTGATCACTTGGGCCTCTGCATGCAGTATATGTTGCCCCAAGGGTGGGGGAACATAGGACCTGAGGGAGAGGCCATGCACCAGGGGTTCCTGGTCTCAACACCCTAAGGGGAGAGAGCTTCTCCAGGCAAGGGACTCCGTCCAGGCTTGACAGAGCACACGCCAGGATCATGGAGCATGGGGCAGCCGGCTTACTCTAATTGAATGGTCCACGATGGGCCAGGGGGGCTGGAGGGTGTTCCCACCTGTCATCTTCCCGGGACACCTGCTGAGAGCCAGCTGTACCTAACTGCACCAATATGAAAACTCGTGTGGGTCACGATCTAGACTGACAGGCAACATGACCCCACAGTGCCCTCCATTCTCCCTGCCCTACCCCCTTGGGCCACCCTAATTATGGCTCTGGCCAGAGGTGCCCCAGAGGTAGAGAACAGGGAAGCAGAACCAAGACCTGGGATCCCAGGTCAGATCCCCTGGTGACCCTGACTGTGAGAACCATAGACATAAGGTGAGAAGGAAAATTCTCAGGGGATTAGTGGATTCTGTGAGGTCACCTCTGGAGAAATGCTCCGGACGAATGTTAACCACTCCCCTGACGTCCCTAACCTCATGATGTGAGGGAAAATGCCCGGGACTGGAAAAGCCAGATGTTTCCTCACAGGTGGCATCCCCAAAGGTCCACACTGGTGCTGACTGAGCCGGGGGGCAAACTCAACCAGTGGACAAAGTTTCCACGGACAGAAATCTGAGCAGTATGATGACTGCAAGAAGATGGTCAGTCTTGGGAATTAAGCTTTTAGGGGAAAAAAGTGTATTTGTAATCTTGGGTGGGGAGGATAGAGTAGTCCATTGAGGGCAAAACCAGCCGGGGCTGCCATCATTATGGGTGGGTGTCTAAAGGAGCCACCAGCTCTACCTATGAGGAGAGTGGGCAATGTAGTCCCAGGGAGTGGGACACAAAGCCACTGAGGACAGCTGATGTCACAGCTGTCCTCATAAACAGGAAGACCTAACAACACAACAAGTAGCTGACTGGTCTTTTACAATTTAATATGCTGATCATATTAGGCAGATAAACATTGATAGAAGCCTCCTTCACGGCCCTGTGAGAAGCAAATCTAATTCTCTGGTTTTAGCAAATCTCAAGGTATCTTTTAATTTCATGCTAATGAGGAAGTGGCTTTCCTAAGAAGGTGCCTTACAGAGGAAGAGATGAAAGCACAGGCTTTGAAAGAAAAATGGAGAGACTCTTGGCTTCCCTGGTCTGGATGATGGGTCTGTCCTTTAAAAGCTGTGGCCCTGGGGCGCCTGGGAGGATCACTGGGTTAAAGCCCCTGCCTTAGGCTCAGGTCATGATTCCAGGGTCCTGGGACTGACCCCACATCGGGCTCTCTGCTCAGTGGGGAGCCTGCTTCCCTCCCTCTCCCTCTGTCTGCTTCTCTGCCTACTTGTGATCACTGTCTGTCAAATAAATAAATAAAATCTTAAAAAAAAAAAAAAAACTGTGGCCCTGGGCTTATGGAGTTAACCCTTCTCACTCAGTTTCCTTATAAAACTGGGTTTAGCTCTTGGCTAGGTGAAAATTCAAAGGGACAATTAAGCTTAAGTGCTTAGACTCAGCCAGGAACATCATAAATGCTAAATAAATGGCAAAAGGAGGTATTTTCTACCCTTATCTGTGCTGCTCTGGCCTTTTGAGGAGGGCTGAGCCCCTGGAGGGAGAGCCTGGGGGCAGTCAAGAGAGGCTCTGCTCTGGGGGCGGTGGTTTTGGCAGTGGCCAGGTTCCTCCACCTGGGGCCACCACTCCTGCTGGGTGGCCTCAATCCCCTGGCCAGAGTTCTTCCAACTTCACTCCTTCCATACAGACCCAGGAAGGGTGAGTGTCCCTAGCTTCCCCTAGCTCCCACCAGTCCCCAAGGCCCCGCAACCCTACCTACACTTTGGTAACAGGCTCTTCAATTAAACCTTTCAGAAGGTGCCACCGTTTCCTGCCAGAACTCTGATGGAAGTCAGGGTGAGGTTCTTGCCAGGGGAGCAGTCTTCCTACCACCCCAGAGAAAGACCGCCAGATGCTGCCTCACCGAGAGCCGTGATGGAGACGGGGGTGCTGGCCCGGCGTTCCCCGACGATCTGCCACTCGCCGTCCACAGCCCGCACCCACTCGGTCACATGGCACTCGTACTGGCCCTCGTCCTCCTTCCTGCTGTTGAAGATGCCCAGGCTGAATGAGCTGGGCTGCACCTGCTCCATCTGGACGCCCCCGTAGCTGCTGCGCTCCCAGTAGGACGCACCCGGCTGCACAGTGCCATCCCGATCTAGCCACATGATGTTGCTGCGGCGGTTCTGCCGGTCCACGAGCTGCCAGATGACCGAGAAGCGGCCCTGTGGCCGGCCCGCCGTGCGGACGCTGCAGGAGAAGTGCAGGTTCTCCCCCTCCAGGATGACACTGGCGTTGCTGGCCACCTCCACGGAGATGCTGCTCTCTGGAAAGAGGGAGAGAGGGCCATGCTGTGGCTTTCTGGCCGCTCCCGCCCCCTCCCCATAAAGGGGAAGGGAGGACGGGAGCAGAAGTCATGCTATGCAGGTGCTGGTCACCTGGAGAGTAAAAGCCCCCCGGACACTTGCTGCCACTGCGAGCCCTGGCTGCTTCTGGGCACTGCCCCCCAGGATTTCAAGACCCATAAACTCAGAGGCCCTTAGCTGGGTGCCAGGGTAATGTGCAGGATAAAGAGGGTCTGAGACCAGAAACTAAATTAGATCCTAAGAAACACAGAGCCATGACCTTATGCTTGGGGCATAAAGGCATTTATCGGGGAATCTGCTCAGCTGGGGTTCAAGGATTTTTCCGCTTGGGAGTCTGAGTAAGCTAAGTGACTCTGGAATTCTACTTCCCTCCATCTTCCTGCCGTTCGGTGATACGGCAGGCAAATAAATGCCGGGCATCCGTAACATGCCACTAGAGCCTTTCAGGGCAGTTTTAGCAAGCAGCACAAAAACGACGGGACATACTTGGAAGATAAACATGAGCTTGCTTGGGTGTGGGTTATAATGGCACAGGCATCTCACTTCACAGAGGGGTGGAGAGTGCACTCTCATTCTGCTCATTAACACAGAGGAACAGACTAAGGCCACTGGCTCTCCATCCTGCCACCCACGTTCAGCCCTGGTTCCATGGCTGCAACCTCAAAACCTCCTGCCAATCAAAGTTCGGGTAAAGGATCCACTTCCCCTTGCTCCTCCACTACTCACTCAGTTCAGTGACATCACTCAGTCAAATTATTTCAGCTCTATGTGCTTCGTGTCTAAGATAGGGACAATATTTATATTGTGCATTTTTTAAATATTAAAAAGGAAATAAGACAATGTATTTAAGCCACCCAGCACACTGGAGGATTCTAAAAGGTGATCAGAGTGATCATGATTAACTATTCCTAATAACTTTTATTTTTATAAACATCCTGGATGTTCAAATCTGTCTTCGTTATGCATACATTCTTTTATCTATACTGAGTTTTTAAAAAAACCCACAAGTATTAAAGAACACAAACACCATAATGAATTCGGCATCAGTTTTCCAGGTACCACCCACATGAAACACAATGATTTAAAATCAATCAATGAGATCAAATCCCAGATTAAGCGGCACACCCAATCACGGAGGGGGGACCCACAGACACCCATCACCATGCAGCTGAATCGATCTCTTCTCCCCTGTATTTCTCCCACAGGCAGAAACAGACAAAGATGAGCATGGAGACCCAGCAGCCAGTTCGTGCTATGGCGAGGGCGCCTGCTTTCCCTTCTGGACCGGCTTGTTCCACGTGAAAAATTGACCTGGGTGGGGTGGGAAAGAGGAATTTTCCCAGACGGGCAACTCCCCAGGAGCCATATGAAGATGATTTACAGAGATGGGGAGGCTCCCAGTTAGCCATCATCCACGGCACTAAGAAGCCCTAAAAGCATGGATCTGGAGGCAAGCAGATGGGGACCCAAGGCCCGGGTTCACTGCTTCCTAACTCTGTAACCTTGGGGCTCTTCTTCAACCTCCCCACATTTCCATTTCTCCTGTGCAAAATGGAGGCGCTAAGAGTTCCTACTTCTCGGGGTCACGACACTGACAGCACTGGAGGAGGGTAATTATTTCGCTTCATCATCCTCATTAATGATAATTCCACTTTAAGTTTAAGACCCATCCCTAGCAAGATCGTTCCCCGCGGGGAACTGGAAGGACAACTCCACATGAAGCGATAAAAATCCCTTCGCTTGCCTCCAGCAGAAGGACGACATGCAGGGCGTCCCTGCCATTCCCTTTGGCCACCCCAGTGGACTCTCCCAGGAGCCCTGGCTCAGTTTCAGTGGGGGTTGCCTGGGAAGAACCGCACAGTGAGACGTGGCCCTCGGAGAAGAAACACCAGGCAGGCTGGCGGGCTGGGGCCAAGGCAGGTAAGAACCCAGGGGCTGCACTGCCTGTTAAGACCAGTTCAGAGTGTTCCCGGGCCTGAGAAAAAGGCAGCCGACAGCACAGAACTCTCTGGATTAAGTGAGAACTAGGACAGACTAATGAGAATCTGACGGCACGGGAGCCGGTGAAATGTCCCATCAGGAGGTGGGTGAGGCAGCACAGGTTAAGCACAGAGCAGCGGGTCTGGAGCTAGAAGCAAATACTCCTGACACCATGCACACTCAGCCGCTCACTGGACCGGCTCGGCCACACCTCCGCACGGTGCTCTGGCTTCTTCCTTCCTAGGATGGATAGGATTGTGGCCTCTGCAGGGATTTCAGGGGCGGGAGCTTGGGAAGAAGGGATCTATGTGGAAGCACTCGGGCTCTCGGAAGGAAAAGCGCCATTAAAATCCAAGGTATTATCACCATTCCCGATGTGATCGCTGTACTTTGGTAGACTTACCCAAGTGGCCTTGGGGCAGGATCTGGTGGTGCTGAGGGACTTTAACTACCCAGTTATCTGCTGGAAAAGCAATATAGCAGGGCCACAGATCATCAAACAAGTTCTTGGAAGGGGTCGGGGGAAATCTCTTAGTACAAAAGACACAGGAAGTAAAACAGCGTGGCTGCCCTTCCCTGGATCCTTACAGCACAATGAGGAATTAGTTGCAGATTTAGAGGTAGAGAGTCCGTGGTTAAGGCAAGCACAAGCCGACAGAAAACAGTCAGGAGAGTGGGCATTCGATTCAACAATTTCAACTCTACAAATACTCAGCAAGCACGTTCCCTACGCAAAGCACCATGCTAGGCATTGCAAGGAAAAAAATGAAAGAGTCTAAGAAACAAAATAATTTTGAGATAATTAGATGTGTGAGAGAGATTTTTTAAAATAAAGAAATAAGGATGAGAGAAAGGAATCCCGTGGGTGAGAAAAGAAAAAAGTGGCAAGACCCCTCTATCTACTTTTTCCTTCTTGCTTGAGGAGAACTATATTAAAAATGGAAAAGGGAAAATCAAAACATAGAGGGAACCATAACAAGGATAAGGGAAAGAACAGTTGGAGCAGTTGAGAAAAAGGTTAAAGGTTAGTTTAAAAACTTCACTGTCTTGTTTAAAATCAGGGCATGGTAAGCTTTTAATTCTCTTTTTAGTAAAAACAGGACTATGAGAGAACTGAGATGTTAATAACATCCCGATCCTAGGGGATGAGTAAACACGGTAGGAGCAAACTCAGGTAGTGTCTCCAGTTCCCAGCCGCAACGGCTCCCTGCCCCAGATGAGGCCAGCTTCCCTGGAGACAGGAGCCTGGCCAGAGCCTTGGAAACCGGCTAAGCTTTCACAGGAAGGCTATGCTTCAGGAAGACGGGAGAGGTCCCATCCACTGACTTTTGAAAACACAACTTCAATAGGGAAGAGACCCTTAGGGAAATGCCAACCCTTATACGCAAAAACCCAAACAGCAAATCCTTTTAAATAAGGGGCTTTGTGACTGAAAATCCTCCCATAAAAGACCAACCCTTGTAAGTGATACTTCAAGGTAGGCATCTGCCCACTTCTTCTGGGCACTTAATTCCCACATGGGAGCAAAAAGTCGTTCCCAGATTCCTGATTTTCCTCCCAGCTGAGCTGGCCCGGCCAGCATTTACAGAGGGCTGCTAACGCTCAGCTCTGGGATGCCCCTTCCAGCCTGCAAACACACCCCAGTGCTCTGAGTCACTGGGGAGCGGGGGGAGCTGCTAAGTGTGGGCAGGCAAGCTGGAGAAGGGAGAGAGAAAGATTAGCAGGTTTCTCTGCTAGCGCTGACTGAGCCCTTGGGTTCCACGAACCCCACTGCCCACACAGCTCATCTGTCCCCCAACTTCTTTTCAATGATGCCAGCTACAGACCAGACAGGGGGGGAAGGGGAGAGGAGAGATGGCAGCACATCTCTCTACTTACTGATGGGGAGGACTATGATGGGGATGTTCTTGGGCCGCTTGCTCTCCTTGTCAATGAACTCCCCGGTGACCGTCTTCTCTCTCTCTGTCACACGACAGTTGTATTTCCCACTGTCTTCCTGGCGGAGATGGTAGATCTTGAGCACAAAGACACCGTCGCTCTCCTTGGCCACTTTGAGCTGGCCCCTGGCTTCCCGATGGGCGAATTCACTGTTGAAGACTGGCACAGCATTAGGCCCCATGCTGGCGATGAGTGAGCTGTTGAAGGCCCAGGACACAGCGAAGTAACGGTCAGGAACGTTCTGCGCCTCTAGGATGCATCTGAACTCCGCCGGCTCACCCACCGTGTACAGCCGCTTCTCGGTCTCCAGCCGAACGGTGAACTCTTTGTCTAAGAAAACCAACAACATAACGGATACATTTTGGGTGAACACAGGGACTCCCACCTACCCCAACGGTATCCGCAAATTCCCACCACCAGGGCCTTTTGGGGGTGTGCTAACTACAGGGAAGGCATGTCCTCGCTAGTCTTGGGAGAAAAATCCAACACATGCCTATGGATGATCTGAGGACCCGAGAAACTCCTGAATATCTCAGAGAGAACTCAAAGGTAGCTAGACCCAGATAGTCGAAGGGGCTCATCTTCCCAGTTGAGACGGAGGGAACTCTTTTTGTAGCCTATGGTGTCCAGAATTAGACTCCAGAGGTCAATAAGGAATATCATTGCTGACATCACTTACCCAGGTCTAGCTCTCACCTATACCCCCCGAAACTCCATTTAAGCAACAGGCCTACAAACATTTTCTGCTGATGTGCCTACAAACATTTTCTGCTGATGTG